>JAUTBT010066247.1:0-14195 GCA_032361225.1 Lepetodrilus schrolli
TTTGAATTGGGGTTTAGAGCTGCTTTCAAGATTCTTTCACTTATATCACGGCTTGTCAGTTTAGGGAAGGAGGAAACTACATCTGTAGTGCTGAATGTTGCAGTAAACCTGCGAGCATCGGCTGGTACTGACAAGACTAAGGATGATAAGTGTATTGCCACTCTACAGACAGGGCATCCTATCAATATCGCATCAGAAAGCTATCCTTCTCGAACATTGACGCCAGGCGGGATTTGAACCTGGAACCTTTGGCCCCAAAGTCCAACGTTCTACCACTACGCTACCACTCGTCCCCCTCTATTTAGTAGAATGTATTATGAACTTTCTTGACATCAAGTGCTCGAAGACTTTGACATTGTGAACATGGTTCTGAGAAAGCGTGCACATTTGCTGCAATTAACAGACACTAGCGGTGGAAGTAATTCCATTTGTCAGTGTTTGAGATTAGCCACATTGTGAACAAAGCTTTGCTGTCAAATGTATTACCAACAGTGATCTGAAGGTGTATGATCTGCCTTAGCTGACTTGATATTACTTTCTTTTTGTCGGCGTGGAATACAACGAAGACACGTACATTTAATTGGTTTGTTGTGATATTCAACCAGTTTTCTTTCCACTTGGTCTCTGAAGCAGACATAGCCAGTGACAACACACGTTGCAATGTATTACTTACAGATTCAATCATAGCTATATTGATTTGCAGGCATTGAACAACAAACAACAAACAACAAACCTGTTATTGTCCCTGGACCAAATAGTTAACAGTACTTATAATTTTACATGTAATATATGTGTTATTTTTCTATTTAAATCTATTTAAAATGTGGTTAGATTTATTTAGAATCAGGACGACTAGACTCATGTCATTAGTGCTGGTCCAATGTTTTCTTCTTGGGATGACTAAGTGAAGATATCTGTTGTGAATACTTAACTTAATGATGATATTTGGAGGATTAAATTTGTGTCATCAGTGCCACATTTGACAACTGCATTGCCCATTACTGTTTCCATGTAGTTATCACAGTTATCCCCCTTGTTATGTGTGCAGCTGCCTGTGAGACAATGCCATAGAACATGGTTATTGCAGGTTCTTTTCCTTCAATAAACACATGGCCAAGTGACCACTGAAATATTGTGGAACACATGTTAAATTGTAAGTTCACATTTCCTATTGCTCCTTTGCTAAAATATTCAAATATGCTTACACCATCTTTTCGATTGGACCCATGTGCTTTCATATACCTTCCTGATTACTTGATATATTTTGATATAATACGTTCATATAATATTCATATCAAGTACATCTCGTAGGATAAGAATACAATGAGAACGTATGCAGGAAAGTGCTCAATAATTAACACAAATGCTGGACCTGTTGCGATAGCTAGTTTATAATTCAATGCATAATCCTTCTATCGTTGCGAAAGCACCTGTGTCAAGTTTTAGCGTAGGTTATTGGCACTGTAGCACAACATGGCATCTCTTTAGTCAACCTTAGCCTATTTTGGTTACACCACTGCACTATTTTTTCTCTCCCCTATGTGTCCAAATACTTAACCATTTCTCCTATGTATTTTTTTTATTGGTAGGTGATATATACTCTTTTACTGATTTACGCTTAATCATGGTATCGATTGGCTAAACACCTTGGTACACGAATCAATCGGGTGCTGATGCCAATGTTGACCTCTGACCTCATTTTGCTTCAAGTCAGATGGACGGTCATGCTAATGAAGCATTGTGTTGTATTTATCCATCTGGAATCTGACAGCAACAATGCATAGGGGAGGGGGTGGGGGGGTTGGATAGAGGATGATTAATTTCTAATCATCCACTGGGATGGTACTCTAAGTGCATTGTGGAGACGGCCATACTTGCAGACTGTGCAGCTTTAAGAACAGAGGAAAATACCTGATTAAGATGAATATTGTTGCTTTAATGAAGATGTCTTGAATAAGCAGGAATTAAGAGGAATGTTGTGAGGCATAGCATATGACCTGGAAGTGACCGTGATGGAGAAATATAACTATGGAAGGATGCAGTCAAAGACATAATATTTTGCTTTGTGTGTAAAAATAATATTTTAAAAACATATTTGTCTACTTGTTGCTTTATTGTCCTGTCAAAATGATAAATCAAAGTGAAATCAAATAGGGATGTTAATTTCATCATTAATGTCTGTTTCTTTACTGTGTGACTTTTAATTTAATGACACAAGATTTTTAATTCAAAGTAGTAAATTTAGCTTTTTCCATCCATAACCTTAAATGTAACATGATATTTTCAAAACTAAACTTTAATGAAAGCTATCCTTTTCTAATACAATAAAGTTCTGTATTGTTTATTAAGATCACTTTCATTGTAAGGGTGTCACCGATAGTTGACCCCTACGATGGTTTGCACATTATGATTCTTTATTAATCATATTGATTAAATATTGACAAGGCATCAGCATGGGTTTGATACAGAAATGAATGGTGGCTTTTAGCCTGTGAGGTATTTAATCATAGGCAACTCTGATAGAAATTGCCTGCTTTTACTGTCTTCATGCAGAATATTTTCATGTGTTATCACTCAGACTATTCACTTATGTCATGATCACTCACACTGTCTTGTGTTCTATATTTGTATGCATTTTATCTGCTGTTATATTATTCATGGCACCATTTTAACTCTTTCAATACCACACTTATTTGCCAATGACGTTGCTGTGTACTGGCCATTTCGGCACTTTTCATGGTAGGACTGTTATTATGAATTTCAATACTATATACACATATTTGGTATTAAATTAAAGATTAGCATTTGGACTACAAGCTAGATATATAAATGAATCAATATGTTTAGTGCTTACCATGGAAACAAGTACAGAACACAGGACCCGTCTGTGTTTTGAAAAACATCCATGCACATTCGCCATATTGGTGAAATTTTCGATCCAATGCTGGTTACGTTTTTTTTTTTTTATTCTCGAAAAATATTGCAGTCAGCGGTTTAAGCGGTCAAATGATCACTTTTCACACCTTCAATACCATAAATGGGATGCATAGTTATTTTCACAAAACTTTCTGACTGCGCTTGATGTCATAGCATAGTAGATGTCTTCCTCATGGTCAAGCACACCCAATATCATACTTGCCGTGTGAAAAACAATGACACGCTTAGGATGCAGTACAATATTGTGTCAGTTCATAAGTTCATTCCAGTAAAGTAAGAAGATATGTATGTATATGTCTGTCCACCTTGGACCTTAGGTTACCTGCATTAATTCAGAATACCATTTATTTATTTTACAAACCTGTGGCTGCCTGCACCTGATAGTTTCTTAATCAAATGTTTTAATGTTGATATTTATCGACACAATACGGCTGTGGTTCCCTCAGTAAACATTAATTTACATGTGTTGCTCTTGTATGAAAACTGTGGGAGTGGTGTGGTAAGGTGGGATGGGGTGTGGTGGAGTGTGGTGTGGATGGAGAGTTAGAGAGGGTAGGGTGTCTACTGCTACTGCATTGGGGGTGGAGGTTACTGTGTTTGGGGGGATATTGAACTGGGGGAGATATGTTGTATCAGACATATTGGCATGTAATTGACAACACTTTCACCCCTGTCTTGAATTAATGTTATTTAATTGGATTATTAATATGTAATCATTATTTATTATGAATGGACAATTTTGCTATTCAAATTTCTATTTTGTCAATGGAGGATGAAATTATCTCAGATAATCTACATATTTTCCATAGTTTGACTGTATGTTTGTTTTATTATTATATTATTTATGTATATCTGGTGCCTTGGGTTTTATCTATTCATCAGAAGACCTAATTTAATATTCACAATTTCCATACAGTTAAAATAATATTAAGTTCTAAAGGCATGACAATCCAATATGGTTTTGAGAGATAACTTTAGTAAAAATCGGTACAAGTCATCCAGTAAGGCTGGAAGAGTTATTTCCCTTAGACCTCTGCACTCTACTAGGTTCTTCAAACCATTCACTTCCTCTACTTCTCTATACAAAAGTTTTCTTTTGCACTTAAATGTTTCTATCTATCGATTAGTTTATTTTTTACCGAAGAATTATAAATTATATAGCACCAAAATGTATTCAACATCTTTCTGGAACAATTATCTCAACTGAGAATTCTTTTTTTAAAAATATTTAAAAAAAACCTAACTGGCCTATTTGAGAAATTGATTTAATGTCTTGTTTAGGAATCGATGTAAAATTGCCTAATTTGACAGCTGTCAGAAATTGTGCCGGTTCACAGGGCACTTGTCATGTGATTATCACTGGCATCTCCACCAATGGTTGGAACAGTGTTTGTTCATTTGCCTCAAAGTTTTATTTCATGGCCTCCATGTTTGCCATCCATGTTGTCATGCATGTTGTCATGCATGAACAACCATCCTCCGAATAACGCTAACAACAATCTGTGTTGTTATTGATGTGCAGCAGATATGTGTCTCGTTAAAATACCAAATGTAGTATTGACAACATATGTGGAAACTGCAGAAGCACTTCTATTATATTTATTATTTTTAAATTGGCGATTAGAGCCACTATCAACATTCTTACACTCATATCATGGGCAGGAGGAAACCCACAACATCCGTAACACTGAAAGTTGCTGTAAACTTGCGAGCACCTGCTGGTACTGACAGACCTTTTATGATATTGTTGTGAATTAAATGGACAAACAATTGTAGTGTCACAATTGTGTATTTACATTTGAGCGCAGCTTATAATTCATAACTACATCCAGAACATGCTAAAAAGAAATACTTTTTCTTGCTGGTGACTTTATAGAATAAGAATAGAATAAAATAAAATGTGCTTAATCTTTTTTTTATAAAACTTAACCTCAATCTATAAACGTTCTGTAGATGGGAAGCACTTTAGATTGAATCGAATCATCATCATAATGTTCTCTTGTGTAAAATACCAAGTATAAATAATTGTTACTTTTATGTAAGATTTTTGCAAGATTATCTCTTTTATTATTAATTATATTGTGTATAATAAACTATCGGGGTGGGGGGGGGTGGGGGTGGTAGTGCAGTGGTAGAACATTGGACTTCGAAGCCAAAGGTTCCAAGTTCAAATCCTGCCCTGGGAGCCCGGCATCAATGCGATATTGATAGGATGCGCTGTCTGTAGAGTGGCAATGCAGTTATCATCCTTGGTCTTGTCAGTACCAGCAGGTTCTCACAGGTTTACTGCAACATTCAGCACTACGGATGTTGCGGGTTTCTTCCTGCCATAAACTGACAAGCTGTGATATTAGTGAAAGAATCTTGAAAGTGGGTCTAAACCCCAATACAAAAAAAAAAGAAAAAAAAAAAGATCCAAACAAACAAGGAAACTATCTGAGATTGTCATTAAAACATATTTCTAAATAAACTGTTTAACTGGAATTTAGACTGACGTTTCCAACTGTTTCTCAGTTTTAGGTCAGCCCTGCTAGAGTTATCAATAACAGATTCCCAGAAATTCCTAGGTTTGTTAGGCGCAGTTGCTTCCTCGTGTTTGTTGAATATCAACACGGGGAGCTAAATATATCTACTAATATATCTTCCTCTATTCTATCTGGCTGTCACCTTCACAGTTGATATCTCGGAGAAGTCGGAATCAATCAGTGTCTGTACCTCACGGGCCTCTTTAGCAGACTGTTTAGTAATTAGATCCGAGCAACCTCTGGTCACGAAATGGCCATTTTAACAGGTCTCCATGTTATTAGATGATCTGAACAGGTCTTTAGGTTATGGAATGGAATTTGAACGCATCTCTGGGTCAAGAGATGGAGATTTAAGTTACAGAATGCAGATTTGAACAGGTCTCCAAGCTACAGAATGTAGATTTGAACAGGTTTCCAAGCCACAGAATGCAGATTTGAACATTGTTAAAACATGGCAATGTCATGAAATGATCTGAACAGGTCTCTATGCCATGGAATGGAGATTTGAACACATCTCTGGGTCTCCCAAATCTTTTAATAAATATCTGAACAGGTCTCCAAGTTACTGAATGGAGATATGAAAAGGTCTGTAGGTTGCAGATGTAGAAATTACAGATTCAAGCTGGGATTGATGCACAAATTTGATTTCTTTACCTCATTTTGGTATTACTTCTTTTCCGTTTGATTTTTTCCCCATTTTCTCCAGTGCAGAGTCTTGTACAAGCAATGCTTTGATGAAGTGTTTGTGATTTTGATGGAATATTGATCAGAAAATGGGCATCCGTCATCGCCTCTTTAAAATTTTAACCAGGTACCAACACTTGTACAGACCATTTACACGTCCCAAGACTGCGCTAATGGACTGAATGACCCGTCAATCTTGTTGAAGACCGATTTATCTTTTACGTTTTTTTTTAACGCTGATGTCATTTAGTTAATAGATTAAGAACAGAAGGTGGAGTTAGTGGAATTGTAGCTGGTGGTACAATGTTTCTGTTCTTTATTCGGGATGTGAGTATAAAGTGTTTTTTGTAATTAATTTGTTTATAGTCTTGACCTCATAACATTGATAAGATGGAGTAGGAAGTTGGTATATGTTTGAATCCGATATTATCCTACAGTTTTCAAATCTAAAATTTCACCATAAAGAAATTTAAATTCCTTCTAAACATGAATATATCATCCAAATTATCAATTTTTCAATTTCAGGTAAATTATGTTATCAAATTTGTAGAAATGTTATTACATGGATGCAATTCATGATCCCATAATGAAAATAATTCTGATTTTCTTCTACGAGATGAATTCTGAGATATAATTGAATGTTTCAAAATAATCATCATATTATACTACACTGCCAAGCCCACGTTGAAATAATGTCATTGCACTTGTATGCACTTTGGCTTTATATAAGAACTATTGGCACAGTCTGCAGAGTTTCAAGGAGAGAGACAATTTATTGTAATCCCCCAGTTTTCCCTTAACAGAAATTGGCCTCGTATATTTTATTGAAGAACCTTGTTTGTCGCAGATGAGCAATTGGTAGAGAAAGCATTAGCTCACAGAGATCGGAATGACGGAAATCAATGCGTCATGTTTCTCCAGTATGACCTTGACAATCTGGCGCCTATTCTTTGGTCTTTGACAGCTGAAACAGCTCCGGGTCGAAAAGCTACTGTTAGATCTTCGATTATATTAACATGCCATATTTCAACAGCACGGACCGATTTGGTATTTTTTTGTCAGGAATCGGGGGGTCCCGACAGGTCAAAGACATTTGTCTAGTCACTAGGGACAAGCAATTGACCCAATGTGCAGAATGAGATTCAATTGATTCAATTGATAAAACAAAATGCGTTGTGCATGAATGGATTAACTCTATTATTTTATGATAACCTTTCTATATGATGATGAGTGGTGGTGGTCTCGTGAGCAAATGATTGCTATCGTATGCGATCGTGATGTCGTTTTGATGACACCCTCTGGCAGCAGGCTAATAACAGGTGTCATCAGACTAGATGTTAACCCTCTTCATACTGGAGGCAATCAGAGATGCCATAAAGAGCCATACTTGTGTCTAATCCAGTAGGAGGAGGGTTAAGAAAATCCATCAATTATTGTGATCGAATATTTTTAGTAAAATCCAAATCTGGTTTTGTATTAACCATTGATTTGTTATTGTTTGTTCTATTGATAATGTTAATTAGTCACGCTAATTTGGAAAATATTTCCATTTACGTTACATAATTAGTCACACTAACTGGACATTTTCTTTTAATGTATTGCTGTATAATAATTATACCAGTCTAAAATTAGCCATCGTTTGCCCAATTTATTTTGTATATATACAAAAAATACATTGTTAAAATATGGATAAAATAAATTATCGACGCTCTTGTTATTAATAGTGAATATTGAAAAATTAGTGCCTTGACTTTCTTGATGTATTTGACCCCGATATTACGAAGTTTTTCAAGCTCAACTCAAGGTTTTGTTCATAAATCCACATATAAGCTTGAGCTTGAAACCGTACCAAAAAAGTTTCACTATCTTGGGTCCTGGTAGCATACAGTATTTGTCTGTATGAGCTTGACATAATAATTATTAGTAAATGCGGTTGTGAAGTTTAATTCTAAATGAAATAGTCAAATACCCCAACCTCCAGTCATCCTTAAATCTACTTTATGTCATAAAAAGTTCAGCATAGTTCATAAGAAATGTATTTTAATTTACGGTGAATATACACAAAAAAGTGTAAATGTTCTCCATGATAAACAAGCCTGTATCTTTGTTGATTTAGCAGTTGGGTTTCGCAGTTGGTATATACACCTTCTGGATTATCAGCATGGGTTACACATGATCAATACTATTTAATCATGTGCAGAATAAACATTATTGACTTATTTTAGATCAAAAGTTGTATCCAAATGCCATTCCTTCTCTGGAAATGACTGATCAGATATGGTCAAAGGGGGACAATCCTGTCGCTATTAAAATGATATGCATTGAGCAGCTTAGGCTTGGCTAAGCATGCCAGTATTGAAATAAAATGCTTAACAAGGGATAGTGTTATATAATGTATGGTTAGATTATGGATATTTATTGGTATTGTTATAAATGAATATATTTGTAATTATGTTCAGAATTTGGTCTAGTTTCATGTTTGTTCTTTAGTATCCAATCTAATGCATATATCTGCATGTGTATTTCATGTGAAATTCCTAATTTAAAAAAGAAATCATAGTGGTATAGAATATAATTGAAATTCAACACAGTATTTAATTAGATTTCGATTTCAATACATTATAGAAAATTACCAATGCTTCTGGAATGAATTGACCTAATGACTGAGATTACGCACTTAAGATATTGAATGTCCCATGCTGTCTGTGTAAATATTGACATTTGTTGAACTTGGCCCCAATTATAATTACCTCGTTAACAGCCTTATTTCAGATGTATTAGCATATTTCCTAAAGTTTTAATAACAAATTTGAAATCTTCAGAATAAGCTATCGCGATTACGAGCTTCCGAACGCTTCTGGCAGGAAATCTGCAGCAGAGCAATTATGATCCCACGTTTGTTCGTTTAACATGTTGTATGACGATGTTTGAAAAGAGTTCCCATTCGAACAAGAGATTTGGAAGTGTTAGCGTTTTGTCACCGTGAGAGAACAGAAATTATGAAGTTTACAATTTGCCAGTAATCTTCAACGCAACCTTATTTTTTTTTTACTCCACCTCTCTTTGCTGACATTTTCTTCAGTAGTGAACAGTTCTGTATTGAAAACAAACTTTGGTTAAATTTTTACCTCTTAGCGAAAGTTTACATTAGAAAACTGCATGGCGAGAGCAAGTGGGCACTGAGAGAGGGCAGGTTCCTGGTCGGAAATTGGTACGAACCGGGCTCTACGAGGCCAAAGCTTGTTGCAGGTCCTTTCAAAGAATGAGTTCCCGAACCCGGGTTATTAGAGTCAAAATCATCTTCATCTGAAGTAATGCATTCCAAATGAACGTCAAAAGAAAATTTATCAATAGGACTAGGCAATATTTCTATGTACGGAGAAGGAGGGAATTGGGGGGGGAGGGGGGGGGGAGAATTGATGTTGCTCCCAGTTGGGTCTATTCATTGAACGAAAAGCTTTAAAATATTTGTGCAGTTGTTAAACACTATTTTAGGGCTAATTGTGCGTCTAAATGCACTTTAATGCACGCTCCCGCGACCGTTTCCTTAGCTGGGTTTCTCCGTAAAAATCATTCCCGTTTCGTCCCTCTTTAAGATTGTAACATCAAATTGGACTAATTCTCGGCGAGGCTTGAACAAACATTCATTAATGGAATGTTGCGGAACAAAACAATTTTGGTTTGATTATGGCCGTTTATGAACATTAAGGACTTCCTTAGAAATAATTCATCCACAGCAGGTGTTTTGTATAAAATTGGGAGTTCCTGTTCTGGACTTTTATTCTGGAATGGGATTGTGAAGGCGAATAACTTCTATCATGTTAGGATTGAGACTGTCTCCTGTACTGGGACCACCAATTCTTTGATGTTCTGAGATCGTATTCTCTGCAAAGATTTAAGCATTATTTTCAAGCTTCTCGACACGGAATTACTTTAATTCACTTTGTGCAATGGAGCAGTCTAATCTAATGTTTGTTCAATATGATTATTGTCCAACTACATCATTTGCGGTCTATCAACAACTTGTACATGTAAGTTTTCTCTTTTCCGCAATATGTTGTCCAAATGGTATTAGGATAATTAACAAAGAAAAGTTTAACTATTTGAATAAAATTGAATTTCAATCATGCTTATCAATTTTCTTTTCTACTTTCAGTGTCTTGACGATGACAAAATGGATTTGAGGTAAGTCTGCTCGAAAGGTTGTTGACATATTACTATTGAGGGAGAGGTACATCATTGTATATATTATTGTGATCTGTTCCAAATATTTTATGAGCACTGTATAACACTGGTTATGTTTACAAATTTATTATTTTACGTTAACTTTTCACAAATATACATTCACACGCGTTCACACACACACACACACACACACACACACACACACACACACACACACACACACACACACACACACACACACACACACTGAGTTAGAGTGAGAGATAAGAAACTTGTGTTTAATATAAGTAGGTACAATTTTGATAAATACGAATTACTTGATACAATGCAATTTATGTACATTTAAGAGATGGTACTTGACACGAATGTCTACATTTAATGGATACTATTGTTGCATATACCTTAGGAAGTATCTACAATTCAATAGTTGGTGCTTTAAGGGAACATAACTACAATTGTCGCATATAGTATATTGCTAATTATGATTGGTGCTTAAAGGTAAAATATACAATTAATATACATATATTGCAATCATGTACACATTTCAAATTTCTCTTCAACAACAGTTGTAGGAAAAACTGATCGATCCCAAGCCATTTCAAATTGTGACAATTGATTGATATGTGTCGGTTAAACGTGTTACTATCAAATTACTTATGATTAATAGGAAAAATAATTTTGATATTGCATATATTTTAATAATATGAAAATGATTAAATATACAATTGGCAAATTATGAACTATTCCTGTCATATATTAATATATAAATATGTATTTCACAAAATTAGTGATTCATAAATGATAACTCTTGACAATGATACTTCATGAGAATTAGTGTAGACAAATCATATTTCATATGCGTCTCGGATCATATAGATATTTCGACCTGCTTGTTAGCAGGAATCCTGAGTGTAATAATGGATCCACTTGCCCTGTTGACTTGCGCATTCATTAGAAACAAGACAATGTATATTATTAACACGCTGAAAGATTCATGCTATAACACAACAGTTGTTGAATATGGGACACATCTCTAGCATGGAATGCTGTCTGCTTGCAGTTGCGGCAATTCCATCAAATATTAACGCATAGATTTAATCAAATATCATTTGCTTGATTTGACGGACGCAGGGGATGAATCGACAAAAATCCCCCACCGTGCTTTTTGACGATTGAAATCAAAACAAAGAAAATGCAAGTTTTTAAAAAAGTTGTTAAGTCTTTGTAGTTCTGCGGTGCTTTCAAATGGTGCCATTTTCAAAGACATACTTTAGTAGTGATTCCGCTGCTGTCAAAACATGAAATGCATGGGGATCTTTTATCTTGACCGAATATTCAATTAGCAAAAAAGGCAATGTCGAAATGTAGCTAGAAACCATCACAACCAACTTTTCAGATTTTCCAATAATATTTTTTCTCTCTGTATAATAATTACTCAATATTGATGGTTGGAATTTCATCGGACTTCCATGTTTGTGATCATACACATTATTAATCTAGATGTATCGATTATTAAAAAAATATATAGAGAGAGAAAAAAATTATGATTCTTAGTTTCTATGTCTAAACAATTAAATCATTTGCCCGACATTACATTTTCTGTTGATATTTCTAATATATCTGAAGTTATAATGTTACACAGTAAAAATCAATTGATGGTAATACTTAATTGTGGGAAACGATAAACAAACAGAAATAGTCACGGTCTAAATATTTATATTAATTTTGTCCCGATAACACAACCCTTACCGAAACACAACAGATTTTTTCAATTGCAAATATTAACACAAACACATGTATTTATAAATTGATAACTAATGGTTGAAAATCGTTATCAGTACTCATTTTGTGGCACTTGAGGGATTATAAAGCACACTTCATTATCCAAATATGGTAGAGGTTAAGGAGAAAGTTCTTTAATTTCACGCCCACTGACCAAAGTCCACTTGTAGGGAAACATATTGCAAAAACTATGCTAAGAATGACGATATTTGAGAATACTTGTTTTTATATGAGATCGGAGACTTTTGAACAAATTTCGGCCAATGTTTCCCCTTGATGTTGTACTTAAGACGCACAGGTCATTGAAAAGGCCACTATTTTGATTTCACAGCCCTTTGAAACCTAGCTCCCAATTCTAGATTCCATCAATCTTTATCAATCATTTTTCTCTTTATTGAGTTCAATCTGCACTCACATAGGGAATAATTGAGCCGTCGTACCTCCTACAAATCATCACAGGATAGCCAGCCGGTCACCTCTGAAAGTGAGAGTCCGGAATCAGATTTTCCGCGATTTCTCCCGCAGTCGAATTTTCACTTCGTTTCTCGTCATTGATTGGCAAACCCTGTGGGACAGGAGCCGTGTACCCTGCAGTTAGTTTGCCCAGTGTTGTAAAATGGAGGATAAGTATCTGGATGCTTGATTAAACCGTTTCTCGGTCCCACATAACTGATATTCCCCACGAATTAACTACAGATACATTGACTTGGAGACGGGAAGCAATTTTTCACGGCTGATGTGTTCTCATCATTGTGGATTTGTTTGCCCATTTTGTCTGCTGTATGATCGCCAGAACCGAGTGCAAGCGTATAATTCATTGAATCAGCTCGAGCATCACGATATATCTACTGCGTCCAATAATAATTTGTCTGCTTTCTGAAAACATTTCATTAATTTATTGTCCTGTTATAGTTTGTCTTGATAATGAAGTTTCTTATGCTAGTTGAACAATTATATGTGTAAGTGACTGTGAGAACTTGAAGAGGGGTGGGGGTGGGGGGTGGGGGTGGCGGGGTGGGGTGGTGAAGAGGTGTAATTCTATATCTTGTATCCATGTTTAAGTATGTTAACATTTTCCTCTTTTTTTTTGTGCTTAAAGTTCTTATGTCTTTGTAGTTCCCCTGTTCCTGGATTATTGTATTAATACTTTTCAAGCTATATGTCTCACAGATACTTCAAGTCATAGTTTATATATTGAATAACCTATATCAGATAAAATACAACTATTAACCATTGACAGCAAATTGGATAAAATCAAACATAAACAACTCGACACTTGGCAACAAATCAGAAAATAAAATAAATAACCAATCTATTAGAATTGATTTAGTTGAATTTGAAAGTCAAAATAACTTTTTCATCACATTTTCTTCTGGCAGATGAATTGTCGAGCACAATGAAATCATAAATGCTGATGGGAATCTATCTCAGTCTCCAGAGTTCCGCTTATCGGAAAGAATTGATTACTTATTCGAAAACGTAAGCGCGATTGTCGGGATTAGGTGTCAAGGAGTTCCCACGTCTTCCATCCACAGGACCCCAAGCTAATTTTATACCCGAATTATGCTCCTCATCCGTTATAGCATTCTAGTTCGGACCGATAGCCAGTTGGCGAGGCTGACAAGTGCCTTCTGACCCTACGTCCACCCAGAGAGTCATTTGAATAACATTCTGAGTAAATTCTGCAAACATATTTAGTATCATAACTGAAATTATTCATTACTGAGTGCATTTTACTTGGAGATGTTAGGTCGTTCACCCGTGGCTGATCAGAAAATGCCCTTCAACACTGTGTGGAGCCATGCTGTCATGTGTTATTAAATAACGCATTTATATAGCATGTTTATTTTGTTAATGCAATATCTTCAGTTGTGTTCTGAATGGAGTTCTTCAGTAAATTAATATAGTACAAATATTATTAATAAATGTATTTTATCATCTAATGTTTTGTTTTGCCGTTTCTTTCTAAAAATATTCCTAATTTTGCCAAATATTATGTGCAGATATGTAAAATAACATAGTATTTATTAACATTTTACCAAATTACCTTGAAATAACCAGTAATGAGAATGCAATTCAAGT
>JAUTBT010066258.1:0-14194 GCA_032361225.1 Lepetodrilus schrolli
AGGTGTACACCCCAATCCACCCACAGTATAGTTAGTAGACAGGTGTACACCCCAATCCACCCACAGTATAGTTAGTAAACAGGTGTACACCCCAATCCACCCACAGTATAGTTAGTAGACAGGTGTACACCCCAATCCACCCACAGTATCGTTAGTAGACAGGTGTACACCCCAATCCACCCACAGTATAGTTAGTAGACAGGTTTACACCCCAATCCACCCACAGTGCAATTAGCAGACATGTGTACCCATCCACTCACTTTAGTTATCAGATTACATGTGGACACCCAACCCACCACCACTTTTTAAACATACGTTGATCCTCTTTTCAGTTTTCACTGATCTTGGTATCAGATTACCTTCCTGGCCATGTCATATTGTCTTTAAATTTAACAATTGACATTTTACAACTGGTAGGCATTTCACAAAAGGGTCCTACCTGTAGTAGGTCATTTCTGGACGCTCTCTTGTCCACAATGAGACGACCATAGCGCTAACGCCATGTACACAATATCGCTACGAGAGCACTATGGTCTCCTAATAGATAAATGAGCTTTGTGAATTGATGTCCAGCCATATTGTGAAATGCATCAGGAGACAGAAGAAGTTTCATAACTTATTTTAGTCCTGACCTCACATTTCCATGACCTTGGCCTCTCTTCCTCCAGGCTCTTCCACTCTTTGCACCCTTGAGTGAGCCCTGTGAGATGACCTCACCACCTGTGGGCATGAAGCGGGTGTTCTTGAGGCCCACCAGTGGGGCTCTGGCACCCACTGCCCACAAGGCAACCCGCAAGAAGCAGCCCAAGGAGCTTCTGACTTCGCGTCTAAAGGTGGAGAGATTAACATCTGACAGGGCAAAGTCTGCTTCTACTGCCGGTGCCAGTGCCAGGTGAGACTAGTTCTTGTTATGACTGAGAATAGTTCTTGTTATAGCTGAGGATAGTTCTTGTTATGGCTGATGTTATGGCTGAGGATAGTTCTTGTTATGGCTGAGAATAGTTCTTGTTGTGGCTGAGGATAGTTCTTGTTATGACTGAGAATAGTTCTTGTTATAAATGTGGATAGGTCTTGTTATGGCTGAGGATAGTTCTTGTTATGACTGGGGATAGTTTTTTTTATAGCTGAGGATAGTTCTTGTTATGACTGTGGATAGTTCTTGTTATAGCTGAGGATAGTTCTTGTTGTGGCTGAGGATAATTCTTGTTATGGCTGAGGATAGTTCTTGTTATGGCTGAGGATAGTTCTTGTTATGGCTGAGAATAGTTCTTGTTATAGCTGAGGATAGTTCTTGTTATGACTGAGAATAGTTCTTGTTATGGCTGAGGATAGTTCTTGTTATAACTGGGGATAGTTCTTGTTATGGCTGAGTATAGTTCTTGTTATGGCTGAAGATAGTTCTTGTTATGGCTGAGGATAGTTCTTGTTATGGCTGAGAATAGTTATGTTATAGCTGAGGATAGTTCTGCCCAGTAATTTATAACATATTAAATTTAGTTAACACTAGTTACAAAGTACATGTATGGCCTGACTTGCAGGTGTGACAAGGACCTCACGGTCAAGCACATCTTGTTTAACTGCGTGGACTTTGCAACTCAACATGCCAGGTTTTATTCCTTGCCCAACTTCAAACATCTATTCACCCAGGTTCCTTGGCATCTCATCTTATCATTTTTAAAGGAAATTGGTTTTTATCATAAGTTTTAGTATTTTTCATCATTACATAGTTATTATCACTCATTGTATTCAAAATATTACTTTAATTTCATCAATAGTTGTTTTACCATTCACTGTATTGAAACACATACTTCACTTTCAATCGAACATTTTTGGCACGTGTTTCATGCTGGATTTCACTTTAACCCATCTATAGTGTAATTATATCGTGGCATATTGGTGAACGATTCCGGCTGTGATGTAAAACAATCTCACTCACTCTCCCAACTTGCAGCACTTCAAGGAGACTGCACATACTGCCTTGTAAATTAATCATCATCGTCAACTGTTTAGTAATTCCACAAAAAAAAGAATTGAGATTACTTTAACTGTTTTCTTAACACAGACCTGTGTCCACTTCGTCCAGAGCCAAGTCTGCCCGGGTTGGTTCCAGTCGTCCAGTGTCCTCGCTCTCAGACTCCTCCGACTCCTGGGATTCCGCTTCCATGATCTCTGGTCAGGACCGGACACCGAGGCAGTCCAGACCCATGTCCAGCAGACCCTCGCCAAAGAAACTGTTGCCTGGCAACAAGAAGGAGCGCCCCCTGTCTGCCGCCTCCAAAGAAAGTAGTTCCACGGTGTCTGAGTTCCAGGGAGGTCGGAGGATGGAGGCACTACTGCAGGCCTTGCACCACGAGAAACCATCTGGGAGCTTCTTCAGGAAGTTCATTGACAAGAGCAAAAATCAGGTTTGTTCAGGAATCTTCCTACTTCTTGTGACACTATACCACTCTGCTACTCATGGGACACTGCAAAGCTTTACCTGTGGGAGGTGTGCAAGCATATAAGGGTGTAGTAGTATCACACAGTGGAAAGGTATCCTGTAGCCACGCATGATGATTTTTCTATTCTCCATTTCACAATGGAAAAAATAGTTAAATTTTTTTTTAAAATAACTAATATTTAATTTTGTGGTTTCATTAATTTTAATATGGGCTCAAATTTAATGCTTTAGTCAGTCTGATTTGCCCGAGTCATTAATTGTGAATATGTAAACTTTCAGTTGTGGATGTCAAATCTGGATTTCTGGACAGAGGTTCAACAATACCGACAGATGTTCTATGGTGATGTTCTGGATCCATATACTCTGAAGAAGAAGGCACATGTAAGTAAAAGGCAGAAAATAGAGAATGTGGACAAAATGTCCCATTAAATCTATATGCATATATATGACATTGTATGTACCAGACATATTTGTATTTATTTGACCATTGTATATGAGTGAAATATTCCCGCTGTGACATAAGGCTCTAATTCAATCAATTCATTTTTTTGACCATATAATTTATCTATAAATGATTCAATATTTCATTATTGCTATTATTTTGTATTATTATTAATCTGTATTTTTATTATAGGCAATCTATTCTACCTACATCGTGATATCCTCACCACGAGACATTGGCTGTTCATGGCCAATCAGAAACGAGACGTATCGGTGTCTGGACCCACCCTACGAGGAACTGTTTGACGCGGGGGAGGAGCACTCTCTGTCTATCCTCTACGCAGCCTGGATCCACAATCTGGATGATGATGTCAAAACCTACAGCAAGGTAATGTGCACCTGTCTCCTTACTTCTGCCACCGATACCAGGCCGACCCACCAAGACTGACCACCTGCTTATTTCTATCTCACAAAGTCCGTTCCATGATGTCCATCATGAGCAACACAATGTACCCACTCTGCCTATACCAAAATGTACCCACTCTGCCTATACCAGAATGTACCCACTCTGCCTATACCAGAATGTACCCACTCTGCCTATACCAGAATGTACCCACTATGCCTATACCAGAATGTACCCACTCTGCCTATACCAGAATGTCCCACTCTGTCTATACCGGAATGTACCCACTATGCCTATGCCAGAATGTACCCACTATGCCTATACCAGAATGTCCCACTATGCCTATACCAGAATGTCCCACTATGTCCCACTATGCCTATACCACTATGTTCCACTCTGTTCAACCTTGCTCACCTGACACTATCATAGTCTACCTCCATACGATACCATGCTACCATATATGTCCACCATACGATACCATGCTACCATATATATGCCCACCATACGATACCATGCTACCATATATATGTCCACCATACGATACCATGCTATCATATATATGTCCACCATACGATACCATGCTACCATATATATGCCCACCATACAATACCATGGTAACATTTGCATGCCCACCATACAATACCATGCTACCATTTGTATGCCCACCATACAATACCATGGTAACATATGCATGCCCACCAAATGATACTATGCTACCATATGCATGTCCACCATGCCCACCATAGGATACCATGCTACCATATGTATGTCCACCATACAATAATACCATGCTACCATATGCATGTTCACCATGCCCACCTAGCAATACTATGCTATGATATGCATGTACACCATGCAAACCAAATGCTACCACATGCATGTCCACTATATGCCTGCTCCACCACAATTCCACACAGTGCCTTAATGTACCACCTCAGCAAACCCTACCGCATTCCGCATTGTATGCCTGGCTATATAACTCCAACATGCCCCATCTTAACATTACCTCCCACTCTAATACACCAAGCTCCATATCAACATTACCTTCCACTCCTAGCATACTGATTTCAGATGAAGTCTAAAACATTTACCTCCATCATATATTACCTTCATGACACAGATCTACGTGTTTGTATTAATGATAGTTTCACTGAAATTGAGGTGTTCATGAGGATTACACTATTACAACAGAAACACATGGGTAGTGTTGTAAATTGGTAGTGTTGTAAATTGGTAGTGTTGTAAACTAGTAGTGTTGTAAACTAGTAGTGTTGTAAACTGGTAGTGTTGTATTGACTTCTGTCTTTTCCTCTGTACAGGTGGAGTTGATCGATGTGAAGAGACATCTGGAAACCAAGTCCAAGTATGTCCTCAATCTACAGAAGAGAGGATTCATCAAGGAGGTAGAGATGTGCACACCAATAGGGCTTGTATACAAATTAGTAAAGCTTCAGGAAATATGCACTCTAGTAGGACTTTAGGAAATAGCATTTGAGGAAGATGGCGGGAAAGTATATTATTATAATTATAATTATTATTATTATTATTAAATTATATTATTATTATTATTAAATTTTATTACTATTATTATCATTAAATTTAATTAAATTATTATTAATATTATTATTATTATTATTATTAAATTTTATTATAATTACCATTATTATTATCATTATTAAATTTTATTATTATTATTAATATTATTATTAAAGTAGATTTTATGAAAGCTTTGTTATTATTTCAGCTAGCATACTAGTTAATGTGCTACTCATGCCAACAATTATAAGCTTAATATATGATTTGATATATGTTTAACAGTAAATACTTTGAATCTCAAATAGTTGCAAATGTCAAAGCGAGTTTAGATTTTATGAGAGCTTCCTCTGCTATTTATTCTGATATCATTTGTTATTACTTATGCCTACTTATTTTAACTTTGTTAATGAAAGATGTCTTTTAATATTATATTTTATGGGAGCATCTTCTGCTTTTGAATTTGTCTCTGAATTCATATTGATAGTTTATATACATGTACCTATTTTGATTTAAATATTTTACTCCAAATATTTCCAGAGAGTTTTGACACCAGATGACACCATGGAAGGTTATGAAGATCCAGTGTACGATGAGTCTATTCTGGAAAATATTCCGGTGGAATTCCGTGACTACACGCTAGAGAAGCTGATCCACAACCGGTTGGAACTGGAACATTTCCGTCAGTTTCTGTCAGACAACTATGCTAGCATGGATCTCATGTGTTGGATGGACATCGAGGCATGGAGACGTATCTCACACACGGATGAGAAGCGACGAGATCAGAAGGCAAAGGACATCAAGCTAAAGTATCTCAATAAGAAATACTTCTTCGGACCAAACAGCCCTGCAGGGAAAGAAGGTCAAGATAAGGTGAGATTCAAATTTTGAAGTAGTTTTGATGTAGTTCTTCCCATGTTGGGCGCCATAGTATAACCAAGGGCCATGCCGATCCTGGAATTAAAACCTGAGTTTCTGGATTGTGAGTCCAACGCTCTACCGAGCCAAAGGGGGGTAACCCTGCTGACCGAGGCCATTAGGAGCATCTTATATCACATCTTATGTCCATTAGTTTACCTGCATCAGCCCTGGTGGCTCTGTGGAATGGTGCAAGACCTCACCAAAACAAAGCTAACCATATCAGCAGGTAACTGTCGAGTGTAGATAAACAGACCTTGCATTCTGGACTTTATCCATAGCTGAACATTGCTAATTGCTCATACTTTTTGTATATTTAGTCTGAGTTTTATCACCATAGTACATATTCAAAGTAATTGCTTCTGTTTACTTCTGTTGGCATAAAAGATTGCTGATATATGTGTTAAATGGCTTAAACATCTGTTTTCATCTGAAAAAGACTTAGATGGCAGCTGAGAAAAGGCAGAAGATTAATTGAAAACCTGACTATAGACATCTCTGCTCATTCAGAATTATGCAACATAAGGGGCAGGTGGTAGCGCAGTAGTAGAACATTGGACTTCGGAGCCAAAGGTTCCAGGTTCAAATCCCGCCTTGGGGGCCCGGCATCAATGTTCGCGAAAGTTACCTAGGATGTGATGTCTGTAGAGTGGCAATGTAGTTATCATCCTTGGTCTTGTCAGTACCAGCCAGTGCTCGCAGGTTTACTGCAACATTCAGCACTATGGATGTTGGGGGGTTTCCTCCGGCCCTAAACTGACGTCGTGATATAAGTGAAAGAATCTTGAAAGCGGCTCTAAACCCCAATTCAAAAACAAAAAAATCCCCATCAAATTGTCTTCAACTTTGTGTCAACCATTGCCTGCTGGCCTTTGTTCATGTCCAGTGATGGTTTTTTCGTCTTGTTCCTTCACCATAGATTATTATAATTTTCTAAAGGCTAGTACACTATCGGTGAAATATAATACAAATTATTATATTAATTTTCCAAACTGGAAAAAAATCCGGTCCGCAGATCCGTAAACCAGGAAATCAAATAACTAGGGCCTTATCTAACTAGTTCTTTTCGCCATGGTGTAACGCATTGTGTACAACTGATGAGTATAAATGTTTGAGAGAATTGTTGTAATTTAATTCCATGATTATATTTGTGATGTCATACTACATTTTCATTGTTCACTAGTGTCAAAGTGGTGTTGTCTTGGTAGTCTGATACTAATGATAATAGATGAAAGCTATTGTTATTTTCATTGTAATGTATCATCAATATTACATAATATTGTAATGTGTAATCAGTATTACATAATATTTTAATGTCTAATCAATATTACATAATATTGTAATGTATAATCAATACTACATAATATTGTAATGTGTAATCAGTATTACATAATATTTTAATGTCTAATCAATATTACATAATATTGCAAGGATGATGTTGTAGTATTCTTTTTGAAATTAATTTGTTGCACATAAATATATTGATAATAAATATCTGTCATTATTGATGTTATTATGTTCAGCATTCTGCTCTCACTTCTTTTGTTTTGTTATAATAATAATGTGCATATTTCTACTGCACTGCATCCATCCTCTAAATTGTGCTCCGAGGTAAGCATTCACATTTCCATCTCATCCTACCAGGTACCCATTCTCTGCTGGGTGAACAGGGGCACTGCTGACATAATAACAGACATGAAAAGAAGATTTATATGTGGGCTTGGATTTATTTACGTTTTTAAAATTAATTTTAGAATGCACAGCATTGCACACTCTTCAAGCTGGGATTCCCGATGTCCCGTGAGTCAGATGTTGGTCTGATATAGGGTGACACTGTCTGGTCTGTCAAATTGGACTAATAAGGGTTGCCCAGGGTCAGGGTTTTGAAGTATGAAAAAACAGTCACTGACTCTTGACTCTTGGATGTTGATAGACAGTGTGTAAATCATCAACAACTAGTGGAATAACATTGTTGTATCATACTGTACTTAGACAAAGTTGCCTCGTATCGATAATACTTGCTATCCACTATCAAGCTAAATGCATATAGTGTGATAGACGTATAGACTTCTGGACTGTATCATACTGTGATCATATTGGACTGAAATGGCACACTGGGAGCTATCTATTACCGTAATGGTGGGTATTATATGATATTCCAGTGTGTAAATCTTTCAGTTCTGTTTCAGCTTGGGGAGAGAATACTGAAGCTGTGTCTACTGGAATTGTTCGTGTTCCGCTTCATGCAGACCGACCCCAACTGGTCCAACTTCATCTACAACCCGGAAACTGACAAGGTGAGAATCAGCATGTGTGCAGATTGGAGACCACTAAGGAATTCCAAACTGTGAAGGAGAAATGTTGACAATGATGTTCTGTCCACTCACATACTACAAATGCTCTTGTAGCTGTGTGTGATATAATGCTCTTGTAGCTGTGTGAGATATAAGATACTCTTGTAGCTGTATGTGATATAATGCTCTTGTAGCTGTGTGAGATATAAGATATTCTTGTAGCTGTATGTGATATAATGCTCTTGTAGCTGTGTGAGATATAAGATGCTCTTGTAGCTGTGTGATATAATGCTCATGTAGCTGTGTGTGATATAATGCTCTTGTAGCTGTGTGAGATATAAGATGCTCTTGTAGCTGTGTGAGATATACGATGCTCTTGTAGCTGTGCGAGATATGAGATGCTCTTACAGGTCTCAGCCACTGGGGTTACCTCTTTTGGCTCGATCAGTAGAGCATTGGACTCGCAATCCAGCAACGGGTTCGAATTTCGAGATTTGCATGGCCCTCGGTCAAACGCTCATGTTAGACATTGCTTTATTCATGACATTGAGCAATAAGTCACTCGCCAAAATTAATAAATTCGTAGATCTATATTTAGTATTCTTTTCACTATAAGTGCTACAGGTGTTGTAGGTTTATGAAAAGTCGTTTTAAAATTACAATAATAGTTAAAATAAAGCCAAGCTAAAAAGATATTCCTGGAGCTTCTTAGTTGTTGGCTTTATTGGAGGCCATAATAATGAAATTTGTGAAATTTGTTTTTGCCGATGCAGCGTATTGAAATTAAATTATTATGTTTGTGTTGCAGCTGGTGTTGTTGGATTTCGGCGCCAGTCGCGACTTTGACAAGAAGTTTGTGGACTCGTACATTAAAGTGATCAAGGCAGCTGCTGACGGAGATCGCGAAGCAATTTTGTCAGGATCCGTGGACCTTGGCTTTCTGACCGGATATGAAACTAAAGTAAGAACATTGTTGTTAAATGGCTTTCTGACTGCATACGAAACTAGCCTAAATAAATTATTCTTTAATAGTAGTGAATGATATATATTTAAAATTCTTGTTTCAACTTCTACATTCTTGCCTAATGTCAGATTGTCATTGAAGAAGTTGCCACGGAATATGGATTACTATTTCATAGAACATTCATTTACCATCGGAACATTTGAACTTTGACCTAGGTGATGATGGATGCCCACATCGACGCTGTGACGATTCTCGGAGAAGCCTTCACCTCTGAGGGCTTGTTTGACTTCGACACTCAACGGACGTCCAATCAGATCCGGAGTCTCATTCCCATCATGCTGAAGCACCGGCTGACTCCGCCCCCTAACGAGACGTACTCCTTGCACAGAAAGATGTCAGGATCCTTCCTGCTGTGCACCAAACTCAGATCGCAAGTCAGGTGCAAGGAGCTCTTCGACAAGATATATAAAGACTACAAGTTTGGCGATGTCGACGACCTGTTGTGATGAAGGCGTGTCCGTAGGCAACCTGCACGTGACATTTTTGTTTGCCGAAAAGTTGAGCCTGTGGTGCCCATTCCACAGAACGATTTTAGCACTTTAACACGGCCTGGGTTTCACAAAGGAGTTGTACTGTAGTCATGGTTTTACTATTGCAGGGAATGATGCAAGTGGAAATGTCAATAATAATAATAATAATAATAATGATGATTAAATAATGATAATAATAATGATGATTATAAATAATTATAATAATGATGATTTTACTACTACTACTACCACTACTACTACTACTACTACTACTACTACTACTACTACTACATAATAATAATAATTATAATAATGATGATTTTACTACTACTACTACTACTACTACTACTACTACTACTACTACTACTACTACTACTACTAAATAATAATAATAATAATAACAATAATAATTGTATGCATAGCACTATAATCCAAAACTCAAACTAAGCAGGAGAATAGAAAAAGAGGAGTTAAAAATATAATAAACGTAGGATGTGGGCATAGGTCCACGGTCTGAAAAGCAGGCTTGTCGAAAGAGAATGGTTTTGAGTATCGATTTAAAGACTTGCAGGAATTCAGCGTTAACTGTCGGAGTAGTAGGCTGTTCCATTGTTTTACTGGCAGAAAGGCACAGAAACTTTCGTCGTATCTTACAGTACATGTATACTTTAGCGATGACGAGAAGATTATGATATTTTTGTAGAACCAATAATAACGATGCCATCTTGAACTACGGACGAGTTGACGCAAACAAACGTCTGGACGATGTGTCAGGAACACAAAGTAACACAGTACAGAATTCCCCTAAAAATAATAACAAAAATTAATGATCCATTTATAATAGCATATTAATCAATAATATTTAGTTAAATATAAACTTTTGAAAACCCAACAGAAAAAATATATAAATATTATGATCCCGAAAAAAATCCTTAAAGAAAAAACAAGAAAAAACATTAAAGAGCACAAAATAAACAGGACCCAAAAGACTAAAACTATATACGAGGAATTCAAGTAATGTCCATTGGGTGTTTAATTTAGTATCAACTTCATGAACAGGGTGCAGCGCCGTCGGGAACACCCTCCGTCACTGCATAATCGAAGAGGAAGACCAATCGCTCAGACCCAGACAGCACCTGCCAATGACCATGTATATATACCCCTGTAGATTGGTCTTCGTCCACATCAGTCTTCTTCTCCTCGTATCAGTCTGGTAAGTAGTCTTAGCCATTACTATACTTTAATGGTCACATCTATATAAGGATAGGGAGAACAAATTTATTTCGCGAAATTTGAGTTGAGCATGAAACATTTCCTTCGAGAATATCTATAAATGTGGGTTGAACGTGACAGTGATGATTGATAAATAGATAAGTCTCTCTCTCTCGCTCTCTCTTACTCTTATAAGAGTGAGATAGATAGATAGCGCTAGATAGTTAGAGGTAGGAATGGAATGAGGGAGAGGGGAAGTGACTAGTGACTAGTCATCGTTGCAGTATATAACCATATACTGTTTGGATGGACAGACTCTCTATTTAGTTATTAGTTCAGCAACGTCAATGAGCCCCCCAAACTATACAGCTCGGATTCACGGTTCTCCTACGTTTGCTTAAGTAAATGCTACTGACGACCTGAAAACGCAAAGTAATTATATTATCATGCTTGTCGCGTCAAAGGCACATTTCTAGGTCTTCTCGAAGGAATTCAGTATTGAATATCAAATAGTATTGCCATCAAGTTGGCTTTTATACCAACCCCCCCTCTCTCTCTCTCTCTCTCTCGCTCTCTCTTACTCTTATAAGAGCAAGAGAGAGAGAGAGAGAGAGAGAGAGAGAGAGAGAGACACCGCTAGATAGTTAGAGGTAGGAAGGGAATTAGGGAGAGGGGAAGAGGGGAAGAACGAAATATCTTTCGAGAACATCTAGCTCACTGATGAAGGAGATAGTAAGACAGATTGATATTTGATAGAGATAGATTGATAGATATATAGATAGAGAGAAACAGAGATAGAGAGAGGGAGGGAGGGAGTGGAAGGGGAGCGAGGGAGGAACGAAGAAACTAGTTTGACATCATTGACACTGTTACCGTTTCAAATTGCTAATACTGAAATCCTTCGAGAAGTCCTAGACAAAATTAATAGTATCAGGATACTTTACTATTACATATAATGATCCTCAAACTCCCAGGTCCACTGACTCTCTACATACAAATAGGCACAGACGTATTTCTAATTTATTGACAGTCAATCCGCCAACAAAACAACTAGCATCATGAATGTTCTGTGCATTGCTCTGGTCGTCCTTGTGGCATCTCTGGCCAACGCCAAGCCCTTCTTCGGAGGCATGGGAGGATATGGAGGATACGGAGGATACGGAGGTATGATGGGAGGATACGGAGGTATGATGGGAGGCTACGGAGGATACGGAATGATGGGAGGACTCGGATACGGAGGAGGCATGATGATGGGAGGATATGGAGGATATGGAGGTATGATGGGAGGATACGGAGGATACGGAATGATGGGAGGACTCGGATACGGAGGAGGCATGATGATGGGAGGAATCGGAGGATACGGAGGAGGAATGATGATGGGGGGACTGATGGGAGGATACGGAGGATACGGAGGAATGGGAGGAATGGGAGGAATGGGATTCGGATACAGCAAATACATGAAGTCAATGTATTAAGCTAGTTTCAGGTAAACAATCGGTTTTACAATTATTTCTATGCGAATAATAGTTGCAAAACGACTATGTGGTAATACGGTTTGCTCTATGACTTTTTTTTATTGTGTTTGCACGTTCTTTAATATTACTAAACAATAGTTGCTATTTTCATTACTATATGCTCATTTAAATCTTAATGATTTATATTTCTATTTCAGGAACATTTGTGCCAAATTATAGCGACCACCACGTAACCAGCGTTACTTAACGTGTCTGTTACCGATGTTCTATAGTATCTGAATAAACTCTGTATGTCTCGAATATTCTCTTTCTCTCTTACTCAAATTACACACGAAACTATGACTATTCTCTATGTAAATCTAACAAATACCAATATTACGACATATGATGCGTAATATATGTTCTACAGGACACTCTTTTTCAGACGCATTACAATTATAACATACTGAATTGTATGATTGTATGTTAGTAATCGTAATGAACAGTTGTCATATTTTGTCATAAAATGGTAGAAATCCACATGTAACAAGGCAAAGACCATATTTAATTATATGACTATTCAAATGTGGAAGATGTTGTCCATAGCCAATGAAATGCTCCAAAAATGACTGCCTAGACTTTTAAATTCGTTCACGGATGTAGTAAGATCCCAATAAATCACATCCGATAAAATGAGATTCAGTGTTTCGGTTTGAGAAGCTGGAAAAAGAACATAACACCATTTCCAATTGTTTTGATTTGAAGGACACTATTGGTATGACAATATATGTCAACGTCAACATTTGCGCATAGTATGAACACACAGCAACCAAATGCAAAGTTACACACACACACACACACACACACACACACACACACACACACACACACACACACACACACACACTACTAATATTAATAATAAGGACATTTATATAGCTCTGGAATCCACACAAGAGTATGCTCAAAGCACAAGAACAAGTAGGTTGAATGAAATGAAAAAACGATAGTAGCTAATATTGTTTGAACAGGAAAGTTTTTAGAAGTCGCTTGAAGGGAGGGGGCATTTCTAAGAGAAACAGATAGTGAGTGCCATCTGGATGAAGCTAAAGCAGGGAAAGCAGTCGCTCCAAAGGATTTGAGTTACCAGGATGTTATGGCCTATAGTGATTCTTCGGATATCTTAGTGTCAGTATCGGTTTGTACTCCTTTGTCAAGTTGGCGGATAATACAACATTTTCGGCTCCGATAATACACATTTTGTAATGACTGTAATTAAACGAAAGATACACGCCAAAGATAATAGCAGTACATTATTTGTATTACACAGGCACTCTGCAACCCAATCATTCCCTTATAGTGCATTGCGGACAAGACACCGGAACCTAATTTTCTGATAACGCACACTCTTGGCGTATGCCTTGACTACCGTACGTACGACACTTTCGTAAAATGCTTGTTGACTCCAGTCAGTACAAACGTTTTCGTCACGAAACAAACTAACACTGATATATAATTGGATCGAGTGAGACTATGGTTGAAAGAAGGTTGTTTCAGTCGTTTAATATTGCACGATGACGTTCTCTAGAACATGCATTTGGGTTCTTGAAGTCTTGGTGTTGTTTTCCCTACATCATAACCAACCTTCCTGTACTTATGTCTTAAAATGGCAAACATTAAAGGTCAACGTAGATAAACAATGTCATGTAGTCTCATGTGCATCTGGGTATTGTTTATCGAAGCTCTCATATTTACTTTCGTAGCGATCTCTTCATGGTGATCTGGCACTTGTAAACGAGAGCGCTATGGTCTCGTAGTGGATACACGAGCTTCGAGGACTTGATATATAATATATATTAATTCAATATTTGATCCTGATGATGTCAGCATTTTGCTAAAGAAACTTTGATCAATTTAGTTTAATGATGATTGTTTAATTCCTGAAATATATAGACGGACAGACATTTATTAAGTAATACGGGTATATATATATATATATATATAT
>JAUTBT010066269.1:0-14193 GCA_032361225.1 Lepetodrilus schrolli
GTTTTATATATTGGCTATTTGGGGCAAAACGGTGTTTTACCAATGTTTATTGTCGTAAGTATTCGAAATAGAAATTAGCCACTTGCCTAAGGTGACACCACAAGTTGTTCAGCTTGTGATTCAGTGTGGGCCAGGAACGAATCCTAGATATAATCAGGTTTTCAGTCACCCATCCACGAACCAGCCAAGCTCAAATGGGCTTCACTTTAACCCGAGCGGTTAGCTGTGCACGGGACCATCTCTCTCTAGTTGAAGAATAATATAATAGGGACTGTACTAGATGACATGAGATAGCCGAAGATTCATTCAAAATCCGGAGACATAAGCTGGTCAAACATCCAATTGTGCTATACATTGACTGAGAATTGATACTCTTCCATTGCGACGTCACAATGCAGACGTCATTCATAGCAACGTCATTCATAGCAAGCCTCACACGCAACCCTGCAATTATATTCACGAAATATGATCTACAGATATTTACGTAAACAATATTTGAGTGGTTTATGTTCATTGGATTTTTTTTTTATTAAAGCCTATAGTTCCACTTTCAAATAATGCTGTATCGATTTTCATTAGACATAATCTTGATTAGTAAGTATCTAGTGCTATATCTTCGATTACATGTCACCGGTTGTCCGTCACTGGAAATGACCCAGACGAGACTTGCTGTTCACAATAAAAAGCAACAGAATGGATGAATGAATTTGTGCATTACATCGCAGCAGGAATATTTTACCAATACGCGACAATCTGCATTAGAAGAGAGTATATATTTTCAAATATTAAAACAGGAACATGAATTTATCAGATGAACATCAAATGACTTTTTCCATTATTGTAATTGCATAAATAGACAGTATGTACATTTTTCGATTACTTACGAGAGTGAAAGGAAACCATGCCAAATTAAAACTGAAGATGAAATTATCCTGTTGTCAAGATACATAATACTTATGCTAAGTGAATATACTTTGCATTCATAGGTCCAATTTGTTCCATAATGACCACTGCTGCAATTCTGATTGGAACTGCGACCTGTGTGATAGGCTGTCATGTGAGATGATGCCAATATTTTCGTTTCTCTGTGACCCTCTACAAAACACAAGAGTGTATAGCATGTATATTTGTGACAAGTAGATTACTATGATATTTATTTATTTATTTATTTATTTTTAATTGGGGTTTAGAGCCGCTTTCAAGATCCTTTCACTTATATCACGGCTTGTCAGTTTAGGGCAGGAGGAAACCCACAACATCCTTATAAGCTGGTTTATATCTGTTGGCGGACATTTAATATTTTTGTTCGCGTCCTCTGATGAGAACATTTGAAAATTATAATTCCATACATTTTTTTTTAACTATATCTGTGACATGCTAATAGGTTCATAGCATTTCACTAGTTATGTAAATTAGCTTCAATTTTTTTTTATGAATACCAAAGCAGTTCACCCATTGAGAATGTTTACAATGTCAAACATAATCATCCAACATTCAGTGAAGCATTTCATGATGTAAATAATCATATCTTCCCATAAGGTGCATAATAGTTCTGTAACCCGAATGTATTATAATGAAATCAGCCTACTATAGTATATATTTGTCTAAATATCCCTACTTAATATGTAATGGATAAAGAAATTAACACACTTGATAGTCAGTCATATTGGTTTTACAAAACATTCCTCGAAAATGGACATATCTTTGTAATTCAAGACCACATACCATATGCTGATCTCACTTTCACTTCCATTATTGTGAAACGGAGATAAACAGCTTTCAGTAAAAAATATCTGCTTGGAGACAATTAAAAATAGCTTGTAAAATTGTACAAAAACGGAAGTAAAGGCTGGATATTTTGTGGATGTGTGTGTATTAATGCTATCGATAATTCTGGCACTCTGGACATTCTGGGTGTGCCTTCAGCAGCAGGTTCCGGATGTCTTGGCGACAGTTCCGTCTGTGGAAGTAGCATCCGATGTCAGCAGCCGTCTTATCATTCTGCATCATGAATGTGAGGAGTACTCTGGCCGGACTGTGTTGGAGATCCTCCCTCTTTGCCCAGCTGGAAGACATGTCAGGGAAAATAGGGTTTAGAACTGCTTTCGAGATTCTCTCTTTTTTTAATTGTTTTGTAAACAAATTGGGCTTTAGAATTGCTTTTAAGATTATTTCACTTTATTGGGGGGAATTGGAGTTTGAGTTTAGAACTGCTTTCAAGACTATTTTGTTTGTTGAGGGGGGGGGGGGGGGAGTGAGAGAGAAAGTAAATTATTGTTTTACGTCACACAGAGAGAGAGAGAGAGAGGGGGGGGGGGGGAGATAACTAGCAGTGATACGAGTGACTAGTGAAAGTGGTGAAAGTGACTAGTGTGGATACAATTGACATCATCTTGAAAGCAGCCATAATACCCAATTCCAATCCCAAACGAGAAATTAATACACATACTGTATCCATTCCACTTTCTCCCTGGTAAAGTCGAGAAGGTCCACTGCCAACCCACCAATGCAGTGTTCAAACTGCAACTTGTCTGTAACAGGTTCCAGCTTTATGATCAGGTCATCGAATGTCTTCTTGTGAACCCTCTGCTTCAAGTCATTCAGATACAGGGTGCATGTTGCTGTCGTCTCTGATGTGCCTGAATTTCCTATAATATACATAGAGATATCATGTAATATACATAGGCATTTTCTGTAATATACATAGGGATATCATGTAATATACTGTAAATCAGGAAATTAATGCGTCACTAATTTAATGCGACGAAGCTTTTAGACATTAATGCGACAACAATTAAATGTGATCGACCAGGCCTCTATTCATTTTTTCCCGGAACTACATTTCATTATTTTCCATAATGCATAGGAATTAAATGCGGCCATAAGCGAAACTGCATTTTTTCGCATTAATATCCTGCTCGTATTAATTTCCCGATTTACAGTACATAGGGACATCATGTAATATACATAGGGATATCATGTAATATACATTGCCATTTCCTCTAATATACAGTTGACCCCCATCCGGTTCCCTCGCTATCTGCACGGTTTTTACTGGGAACCAATATTTTCCTAGAAAAAATGAAAATAAAGTTTTGAATGTCGATGGCCTATGCCCTTAGTTATCTATTTGTTCTGAATGAGTCATGCTCTCTGAAAATCTTTAATAAAAGCATAATAAAATAAAATTTTCTGATTTTCACCCATTATCCAGTGGGATTTGGGTGGCATGCTCCCGAAAATTTTGAAATGTAGGTATAACAAAGTACAATATTTCCTGATATCTATAGCATAAAAACACCCCCAGAATATTATAAATATTTTCTAGCAGATGCCATCGAGATCTAATATGTAACACATACTTTTATAGTCTAAACTATCAAATTAGAGCAGCTGATCTCTAAAGGCACCAAAATTACCAAAAACAGCTTGTCGCAAGTGAAGGTATGTCAAATGTGATAGGATTCTCGCAAATAATTATACTGATATTATCAATTTGTGTTTCTATGACTTTGGTGGTTCATTTACATGATAATATATGATCTCGGTCAATATTATGCACGAATTAACAAAAATAATAAAATAACGGGTGTCGCAAAATTTGTGTACAATCCGTGATAAATGAAGAGTAGGGTGGCAACTCTTGCTAAATTCAGACATCCGGAAATTGAGTTACCCGCACGATTTTACCTCGAACGCAACCGTCCGGATAACCGGGGGTCGACTGTATATAGGGACTTCATCGTGTAATATACATAGGGATTTCCATCCTTGAAACACAGACCATTATACCTACATAATGCATTGAACAATTAACCCTCTCCCTGCACTGCTCTTTAGGGCATCACCGATTGCCTCCAGTAGTTAGAGGGTTAATATAATTTAAAAGTAAACCAATGAGTGAATTTTATTTTTTTCGGGAATCAGCGGGAATCTTTCACCCATACGAGACGATTAATGATACAATAGATGGTTTAAAATCAAATTCAGTATGAAAAACATGCAAAACAAGTTTGATTCAAACTGAAGTATATATTTGAATACCAAGAATGATATAATAACTTGGTTAAAATGGAATATTAAAGGTTTGAATACTGTAAGTGATAATAAACTATGAAACTGTGAAACATAATTAAAATAATATATGAAAATAAAATGAATCAGAGTTTAGATTGAGAAAGAATGTAGCTGGGCATTACAATTATAGCAAATGGGTAGCATGTAACAATATCATATTGTTAAATTAATGTGACGATTACATGTGAAAAACATTGTATTTATGTCAAGTCAATATATTTACATGTATTTTAGTGAACAATTCTTGTTGTTTTAGGATTTAGGAATTTCGTAGTACATATTTGAATGACGTGAAAGGAAACATTTACCTGGTGGCATCGACACATTCGTTTGAGAAGTGTGACCCATGACCTCGTGACATCTGCATGCCCCTGGGTCCTTGAGGTCACTCTGATCGGAACGGTACAAGACGGAAGGTTCACTGGGCAGTGTGTCCGGGTATGGTTTTGCCTTCAGCTTCTCAGACAGATCTCCTGCGGCTACAAGACAAGCAGGGGAATGGGTACCCGGTAGGGTGAGGTAATAATTTGACGCCAACATTCTAGCACTCTAAAATGGCAACATCGGGTGTATACTCCCCTCACGAGTTGACAGGGCCCAGGTATAATAAAATTTTAGGGACAACTGCGAGAATTTGTTATGCCATTTTTGTAAAGATGTTTGCTAAAGAGATTGCTTGCAAAGGTGGAGATCACAGCTCCCCAGTATTTGACCAATTTGCTTTACTCAATTTGCAGATATTTTTTTAACAAGATGGCATCGGTTGATGTGCGCAATCGGTGACGAATTTCAAAAGACTATGTGACATAAAGTATATTGGTTAGTGAATCCATTCCTAGCTGGATTCCGTTCTGCCCCGTGTAGTAATGCCACACATAGTGATTACCCAGTGCATTGAGATCTGGTGCGTACTTTTGTTGATACATATTAGTGCAATTCTTTGTAGCTAAAGGTTGACATATAGATAGCAAAATGGTAAACGGGGCACTTTTTACCTACAGAACTGCAGCTAGTTGTCCGAATGAAATAACACAGTAATTAATGCAAAACGATCATCAAAATTAATGTATTTGGTTGCAAAATTAATGCATAGATGTCTGTGCAATTAATGAAATACATTTTGCAATCGAGATTCGACCAAATTTAGTAATAAAAGGGATAGGGCCCCCGGATCTCCACCTTTGGCTTTGCCAAATCGTCGGTGTGGCAATATTACGGGTTCAAAGTATCCTTTTGTTTTTTTCCCCGATCAAACACATTATTTAGGTATCGTATCGTAACCTATGAATTGTGATACATGTTGTATCATAAGAAAATGTATCATTGCAGGCCTAATTAACACACAGGATGTATAATTTTTTATCTTGTCCACATTTCAATCTGCCATCGCAAAAGAATTAAAATTAGCTGAATAGACGATAGACATAGAAGATGTAGCGATAGACATAGAAGATGTAGCGATTTAAGAAAAAAATAATTTTGAATTGGGATTTAGAGCCACATTCAAGATTCTTTCACTCATATCACGGCTTGTCAGTTTAGGGCAGGAGGAAACCCACAACATCTGTAGTGCTGAATGTTGCACTAAACCTGCGAGCATTGGCTGGTACTGACAGATCAAGGATAATTTCAGTATTGCAACTTACAGACAGTGCATACTATCAATATCACGTCAGAAAGGTTACTTTCTTGTGGCGACTTCTTGTGCCATGTTCTAGATTTTGATTGATTGAATTAGTGCTTTACGTCGCAGCAGGAATATTTCACGTAGCCTTGGCATAGAGGTAGGGATTCTGCCTAAAATTCCTGGGTTCGAGCCTAGCTCATGCTTGGAATTGCAATGCTGAATTTACAAGGCTTACCTTGCATTGATGGTGCAGTACATGTAGACACACTACAGGAGGAGAGACGTCCATTAGAGCCACCAGCATCTATGTGTTTTGGAACAGTTTCATCAGAGTCCTCATTTTCAGCTGAATTAAAATACAATGATTTTCATTTTGACATTTATACTTTCTCCTTTTCTACCTCTGTGTGTGCGTGCACATGCTTATTCTTTTTGCATTTATTTTGTGCACTTAGTTTGTGCTCTTAGTGCACACACTTAAGTGTTTTTGCACTTAGTTTGTGTGCTTATTTTGTGCACTTAGTTTGTGCTTTTAGTGCACACACTTAAGTGTTTTTGCACTTACTTTGTGTGCTTATTTTGTGCACTTAGTTTGTGCTCTTAGTGCACACAATTAAGTGTTTTTGCACTTAGTTTGTGTGCTTATTTTGTGCACTTAGTTTGTGCTCTTAGTGCACACACTTAGTGTTTTTGCACTTAGTTTGTGTGCTTATTTTGTGCACTTAGTTTGTGTGCTTATTTTATGCACTTAGTTTGTGCACTTAGTTTGTGTGCTTATTTTGTGTGCTTATTTTGTGCACTTAGTATGTGCTCTTAGTTTGTGCACTTAGTTTCTGCTCCAAGTTTGTCTTTGTGCGCTTAGAGTCATTTTCACATGTATTTCCTCATATAGCAGCTTGTGAGCTTACAGTAGGATGAACACTTGTAGCACCTGGTACTAATGGACTGACCACGACAACTACACTGTGTGACAACTACACTGTGTGACAACTACACTGTGTGACAACTACACTGTGTGAGTGTAGACATGGCATCCTATGAAATTAGAATAAAGAAGTTTGACAGCCATCGATGCCGCACCTGAATGACAGGCTCAAACTCCTAACTCTTGACAGCAAAATGCAACGATCTTCCACTGGACTATCACCAACCCCATTAACCTTCTGCATGCTGAAGGCAACCGGAGGTGCCCTAAAGAGCAGTGCCTCACTTGGATTTCAAGATATCATATCATAATGATTAATAGTTTAAAATATAATAGTTAGTTTAAAACAAAAAGCAGCACGAAAAACATGTACCAAAAAAGTTTGATTAAACACCCTTTGAAATCACTTTTATTCGTGAAAATCAACTGATTTAGAACATTTATTGAATACGGATACAAGGGTCTACCTATATGTCATACTATGTTACATTACTGCCCTTGTATATTCAACGTTAGAAATTGGTATACCAAAAGACACAAGTGTAGCAGCTTTTCAAGAAATAGAAATATATAATGGTAATTGTGATGTTGTTATATAATTTTGAAATAAACAATATCGACCAACCTGACAGAACAATCATGATATGAGCAAACGTTTCGCCATTTTGTCCACACAATCCAGAAAGGATGTACTCATCTCCATCGTGTGACGTGGTCATAATGAAACTGAGGCCAGCCTTGTTGTACTTCATGTTGGAGCTTAGCAGGCCACTCCAGAAGGAGGCGATACCATGGCCCTCGGTACAGCTGCTAAATATTGTCACCTTCGTTTTTTCCTTGATGGCCAACCGTTTCACTAGAAATGAAGACTATTTTAGTTGGTTGAATTAGGGTTGAGAACCGCTTTCAAGCTGCTTTCACTCATATGAATTGAATGATTGTTTTAAGTTAGAGCGTAAACCTTTCATCCATATAATGGCTGGCGTGTTTTGTATGCACATGTCCTGCTACTAGTATGTCAAGTGGAGCTCTCTGATTGGGTTATAGTTTACATATATTAATAGATATTCATTACAGCCGCCAACCAAATCTGAAGCTACAGAGAATGATATAGCCCAGGGCATTTCACGAATGTTAAGTAGGTATAATGGCCTATCTTTAGAGGATGAGGTGCTCATGAAATGTGTTTAAAAATCATTAACATTGCAAATACAAAGAACAGCCAGTTAAAAAATAACTGGTTGAACTTTTTTTTAAAAGAAGAAAAAAGACAATGATGTAGCTTTAATAAAGCCAATATCACAAACCTATTATGTTTACTCACTGCTTCTTTGTGTATACAGTATAGTAGTTTTGAATACTGACCTCCTACTTTAGGCAAGCGATTCTGCTGACTGTCATTAAGCTTGTAGTACAGCTCTACACCATCACACCTTGAGACTGCAAACACAAGAAACAGATATGAATTTATTTGCTCTCTCATCTCTCTCATTCTCTCTCTCTCTCTATCTCTCTCTCTCGTTTATTTCCCGTTGCAATAAAAGCATGACGTTCGGCTTGAATTAGGCCTGGACTACAGTACGACCCTTTCAAAAAATTCAGACCAGGGGTACTCAGAATCAGACCATGACGTAAGGCTGACTGCTGATCTCACCTGTCGGTCCAGCACCTGCTTTTCCCATCAGTTCAGAGTCTGGCTGGCTGTCGTATGAAGTGTATGGAGGTGGTTCGTCCACATCAGAGGAATATCGATTCATCAAACTGCCCTTTTCCTGATCGTTCTCTGATTCTACACACAATAACAGTGGTTCTGTATTTTCAAAGGATGAATGAATGAATTAGTGCTTTACGTTGCAGCCGGAATATTTCACCCATACGCGACAATATTTTCAATATTTTACATTTTAAACTATTATTATACTGAGTGAGTGAATTATTGTTTTATGTCAGCAGGAATCTTTCAGCCATACATGACAAGTATTTTTATATTGAAAAACTACATATAAACAAGATACATTGTTTAAATGTAGTATTATTATACTGAAAACCTACATTTAAACAATGTATCTTGTCAATAAACCTTCTCATTAATACATTCAAACACTTTAATATGTAAGATTTCCCTTTGGTAACAGTTGTGGAAATAAATGGAAACATGTTGGACAATAAAGTACATATTAATATTTTATGAACATGTATATTGAATTAATACAATTGACCAACAGCAAAGTGTTACAATGATGTTTCTGCAAGTGAAAACTTCAGCAAAGTAACTAGTGGTGACAGTGTGGACATTTGTAGTAACACTTTGGACATTTGTCAAAAAAATGAACATTTTAACCAAATTTAAAGACAAATATCTCAAAGTTACTGAAATACTAGAATAACTATGACATTTTCTTTTATATGTTCCATTTGTTTGTCAAAAAAAAAACGGAAACGTAATAAAAGAAATTGTCCATACTGCTATCATAACAATTTGGACAGTAACAGTTTGAATATTTAAAAATAATAATCTTATTTAAATCAATGACTGCACATTTGACTTTCAAAAATGGAAATGGCAACAGGCAGCAAACCTAAATCTGACTATAAAACACAAAAATAATGTTTGATAATTTTGTGTTGTTCAAAATCTGGTAACAGAGTGGACACTATGAATTCATAAACTTAACTTTGCACCAGCTTCAACTTGAAAAGAAACCCATAAATTATTTATCACAACCAAAAGAAGCTGGCATGTATCATGGGTACATTTGGTAGAAGGTCAAATACAGGAAGGATCATAATAGGTAGGCTATGGGAATTGTGATTTTTGGCAAGTTTAGGCCATGGTAACAGCTTTGACACAAAGGCTTGGGACATGCATATTTATGCAAAAATACAGAAAAGTGATAAATAATTTTAGTTTTCTGTGATGAATTGTTAATCTTAGGTATTTCAATATGTAAAAAAAGACACTATGATAAACAAATATGTTAAGGTATTTGGGGAAAAAAACATTAAAATGTAGTGACGGACAAACTGTTTTCAAATGCAGTTATTCCTGAGTAAAAAAGAAAACATGTTAATCACTGGGGGAAATTGACAATGGGATAATATGAGAGATGTCAAAGCAGTACGTGCTGACCTGCAAGCAATGAAATAATCTTTCTTATCAGCCAACCAATCAATACTGCATGTGGGTTACTTGTGGAAGTTATAAATTATGCAGTACTTACTGTTGTTCTTCGGCTTCATTGTATACCACCAATACACGATGCCAACAACAGCAATCACAATCAGCATTGCTATTGGCAAAATAATCCACCACAATTTTGATTGAGAAGAAGGAACACCTATAAACAAAAATAATAATCCGAGTACATTTTGCAAATGCGTGTAGAGTACATGTGAGTCCAACACTTGTCAGATTTTTTAAAAAAGGCACAGGGCTCCAGACTAACATTCTGAGTTACTTGCACTAATGTTAACATATTTGTTAATAATACCTTAACATATTTGTTAATAATATTATTGGCTTTTTTTGCGCTAATGTTAAAAATGTTAAAAAGTAGGTGGTCCGCAGTGCAATTTAACTTGCCCCTGTACATCGGGCATACGTTAGTCTGGAGTCCTGAGGCACTGCATCATAGGACTCTTGAGCAAAGTGCTTAGACCTACACCACTCCAGTCCACCCAGCTGTGAATGGGTACCTGGAAGGATGATACGGAATTGTGAATGTCTATGTTCTAGTGCCTGAAATTCAAATGGCAGCTGGGCCTGTATACTCCCCATAGACAAATCTCAAAGAAGAACTCAAAATATCCACATCATGACAAAGTCTTATAATCCCATACACTATATATATATATGGTCAATGTACCCGCTAATCAATGTACAGCCAACCTGAAGACCAGGCATGAGTCTACCAGGTAATCCATAATTATTTCACTTAGATCAGACTTGTCAGTTTAGGTCAGGAGGAAAACAGCAACATCCCTATTTTTTAATTTTTTATTTTGGGGTTTAAAGCCATTTTCAAGATTCTTTCACATACCAGTGAGTTTAGGTCAGGAGGAAACCCGCAACACTCCTAGCCCTGAACATTGCAGTAAACCTGCGACACGACCAATGTACAATGCGTGATATGGGACAGAAAGACAAGCTTATGTCTTGAGCAGTTATTTTATGGAGTGAGTGAATTATTTTATTTTGTATTTTTTGAATTGTGGTTTAAAGCCACTTTCAAGATTCTTTCACATATCAGGGCTTGTCAGTTTGGGGCAGGAGGAAACCTGCAACATATGTAATGCCAAATGTTGCAATAAACCTGCATACACTGGCTAGTACTGACAGACCAAGGATGATACCTATATTGCTACTCTACAGACATCGCATCATATTAATATCGCGTCAGAAATGCAACTTTCGCGAACATTGATGCCGGGCTCATGGGACAGGATTTGAACCAATATGTCACAGTAGTCATCTTCCATCCATACTTGATGATATTTCACGGAATGACATAAAGAATTTTTCATTTGGCTGATAATACAAGTCTTGCCTGTAACGACAGTGAGATGAGTAGAGTTACATCCCTTGCTCTGCAACCACATCCCATCCACGGAACACTGCATTTCTCGGTAGGTGTCAGCGGAACACGACACGGAGCACTTGGTTCCCACAGTCAGTCTGACGCCACTGTCACATGTCGTGTTGTCAGTGAGAATTTGTCGCAAGGGACGACAGTCTGCAAGGAGGAACAAAGCATAAGCTTCAACTGGAATGGCTGATGTCTCTATTAACCATCTCCATGCTGGAGATAACAGGGAGATGCCCGTAAAAACTGTGTCTATTCCTAATCTAGCAGGGAAAGGGTTAACGGTACAGTATGGGGTAGGTGGTAGCGCAGTGGTAGACTGTTGGACTTCGGAGCCAAATGTTCCAGGTTCAAATTCTGCCCCGGGAGCCCGGCATGAATGTTCGCAAAAGTTACATTTCTGATGTAATATTGATAGGATGTGATGTCTGTAGAGTGGCAATGCAGTTATCATCCTTGGTCTTGTCAGTACCAGCCAGTGCTCGCAGGTTTACTGCAAAATTAAGCGCTACAGATGTTGCGGGTTTCCTCCTGCCCTAAACTGACAAGTCGTGATATGTGAAATAATCTCGAAAGCAAAGCCAAATCCCATTTAAAAAAAAAGTTTGTTAACAAAATTTAAAAAAACTTCAGTCAAAACTAGGATAGACAACATAATAATATAGTAACTATTATCAAAAGTAATAACATTTTATTATATATATTTTTTTTGCTTCAGCAACATATGAGCTCAACATACTAGTACTACAGGAGTCTGGTGGAGGGCATGTCCAGACACCATACTATTGAGCTTTTCTTTCATACGAGTATAATTCCAACCAATTTTGCCTGTCACCATAGTATTTACTCAAAATTATTTTGGGGTCATCGTTAGATCTTTGTGTTGGAGAACAGTAGAAACTAAAGCCAGTAGCAGACTATGTAAACAGCTCAGAGAGCTTTGACAACTGCAAGATATTTGATGTCGCAAAGCTCCTAAATGACTAGTGTGATACTCACTTATAACTGCAATCTTTAATTTGGGAAAATTGTTTCGGCGAACCATGTCCCAGTAATATTGTGAGCAGAGATGGCATAGCACATTATGATTTCAGCTCGCTGAGTTTTATTCACAATCTGTTACCGGTTGAACCAAAATTTAATAGTAATTCAATTGACATGAAATAGAATTCGAGTGATTTAATTTTTTACAACGCAGTGGCAATCTTTCACATATATGCGACAACTTGTGAAATGGAAACTACGAATTATCGTCAATATTCTACTTACATTTGGCAACACATTTTATCGGTGACCAGGTACCATCCATTCGACATGTTGCTAGGCCTTGGGTTGGAACCCAGTCTTTGTGTAGGCAGGTAATCCGACATCTGTTATGAACCAGCACTCCGTTACACTCTAGTGGTGTATGTGCCCCTTCAATAACAGGTGGTGTGGTGCAATCTGATTGTAAATGGACAGAATGATGGTACAACTTAGCTAAGTAATTCAACAGTAACGATAACCAGGCAAAGATATTCTATAATTAATTATTATTGTTATTAATATTATTATACAATAATAATAACATTAATATTTAATAATAATAGGAACAACAACAACAATAATACAACAACAACAATAATAGATCTATATAATAACAATAGATTTATATTATCCCAGGAAATGTCTTTGTACATTTAAAAGGCCCTCATAAATTAATTAAAATGAGTAATTAAAGAAAAGGTTGGTGTTTGTTAAAAGAAATTTGTGGTCGACACAGATATTTTCATGAAAGTTAAACAAAACTATGTATATGTAAATAATATCAGTAGGACATAAGGCCAGTAGGACAGAAAAGCCGTATTTGGTCGTACTTGGTGCAAGATATGAAAATGCATGGTTTTTGTAACTATGATCATGCCAATAGCAGTAATATGTGTGATGTATGAAAAAATGTCTCACTCTTGTAGTATCCTGGTTGTGGTTCAGAACACAAGGGATAGTATGTAACATTCAACCCATTAATCACATGGACTTCTTCCGGGAGTATCGCTTGTTTTACGTGTTTGTCATAACACTGATCAGGTCCGTTAAACTGCCTGAAACCAGGAGCAAACCCAAGGGTTGAGAATGTACTGCCATTTGTGACGATAGTGCTCACTACAAATACTTCCTACATAGCTCACCCTACACGTACTGCCATTTATGACGATAGTGCTCACTACAAATACTTCCTACATAGCTCACCCTACACGTACTGCCATTTGTGATGATATTGCTCACTACAAATACTTCCTACATAGCTCACCCTACACGTACTGCCATTTGTGACGATAGTGCTCACTACAAATACTTCCTACATAGCTCACCCTACACGTACTGCCATTTGTGACAATAGTGCTCACTACAAATACTTCCTACATAGCTCACCCTACACATACTGCCATTTGTGACAATAGTGCTCACTACAAATACTTCCTACATAGCTCAACCTACAAGTACTGTCTATGAATTGCTCACTCTACTAATACTGCTGCATACAGTACTCACTCTATGTACTTCATCTCGCAATATTTGCACCGATTGAAAACTTCAGTTTGATGGATGTTTTGATACCAACTGAAAATTTAAAAAAAACAAAACGTAAAGTGATTCAAACACAAAATTAATGTTGTACAAACTTGAAGAATTTATGATCCAACACCACGTACAGTGATTGATTTCCTTCCAAATGATCTGTTATTGATAAATAAGCTCATTTTCCGGGCAGTCAGTTTGTTTATTTACATAGAATGCTAGGTGAGCAGGAGTGTGTGACCTCTCAACAGTCTGAGTGAGGACCAATCACAGCATACTCTTCTAACAATGTGGCTAACATATTTTTGTTGTTTTTGTTGTTGTTGTTTTGATTGGGGTTTTAAAATTCTTTCACTTATATCACGGCTTGTCAGTTTAGGGCAGGAGGAAACCCGCAACATCCGTAGCACTGAATGTTGCAG
>JAUTBT010066280.1:0-14193 GCA_032361225.1 Lepetodrilus schrolli
ATCCCCTACGTTTGCGGACTACTATTTGCGAGAATTCGGCAATTATCTAGTGCTGCACTCTCTGCCACGCGTGTCCGAGTGCACAGCACAATTCCGTCTGTGTGCGGTGGGCATAAGTATTAACTGCGCTGCTCTTAACTGCGCTACGCTGTTTCAGTGTTTCCTGATGTATCCGTCTACTGTTCGTATTAACTGGGCTGCGTTTCGCTACCATGCAGTTACATAAATAAATAGAATATCCTTGATGAAAGTAATCCCCAGAGATAACTCATGGTATGCACTCAATGTTAGGTTATTTCTTTATACAGTACATAAATCAAAAAGTGGACCACATTTACCACGTTAATGTCATTCTAGTTCCGAATAGTGGCAGATATGGGTAGTAAAATTCTCAAGAATTTGTATTTATCGATTCTGTCATTGAGCATGAACAGTTTGAACGCAATGTACCAAACAATGTCCTACAAGTAAAGCCGCATTTCCGTTTGAAAGATTACAGTCCTTTACTCGCGTGGCTACAGGTCCATTGTACCGTTATTTGATATGAAATTTGTTGATGCGAAAATAATGATCCATAGCCGAATTCCATATATTAGCCATTGACTCGTTTCCTCTGACATGCCATCGCTTCCTGTCAGATGAAATATGATTAATTACGAATGGCAGAAAGTATCACAAGGTCATGGCACTAGGCACTATGTATTTGTATTGACACTCCCCGTTAATGCACGTACAGAGTGGCATATGATTTATGACATGGTAAGCTGCTTACTATACTATAGGAAATATATGTGAATGGATGCCGAATTATTTTAATGTTTTAATCAACGTGAGTTGTTTTTCAGTTCCTTATTACGACACACACACACACACACACACACACACACACACACACACACACACACACACACACACACACACATTCCACGTATACATTTTCACAGAACAGCCATAGCGCTGTTACATAAATCTTTATAGATTTACAGTTAGTTGCGTATCTCGTAGCACTACGGTTCTTCTGCGAAATACGGAACCTGTTGATGAAGCTCTCGTAACTATCTTTGTCGCTGATACCTACCAGAGCGCTATTATAGCTATTTGTGAATGCAAGAGTTTAGTGAAAGGGTACACATGACTCTATACTGCAAGTATCCAAACATGTTACATTTGTAATTTATTAGATGTCCATTGTCTTCCCAGCAAACATATTTAGGTGTCCTGTTCCAGGATCATGGCAGAACACTTTCACTTCGGGGGTCCTGGTTTATTTTTGAGCATCCACGTTAGGTGTCCTGGCACGGACTCCCAACACGATCCCTAACCATTTTGCTGTGTTATAGAACAATCTAAAAGATCCCCAACTCAAATCATGCGAAAAAATGTAATTTCTTATGTGTACACTCGTCTAAACTTTTGTTATGCAATTTCAAATTCATAGCTTTAATATTCAGTTGAACCAGGTTTTCGCATCTACGATATATGCGGGTACCAATTAGTTTTACTTGAAGAATTGTCATCAATTTTAGATATAAATAAGGTATTAAAGTGTACGTAATCGCATAGCCGGCATAAGGCATTAGGTGCAATGCATGACTCCATGATTCACAATAATACACAATCAGTTTCCAAGTGCGGCAAATATTTATGAAGTTTCATTTAAATAGAAGCATTAGCAACATTTTGTTTTTGTATACTACTACTACCGTACAGAGCACGCCATTAATCTCAATGTTTATTGTTAAAGTACATACCAGTATGCTCATATGTGTGGTATTCCGACACCTAGCAGTAAATGTCACCGTTTTTATGTATACAAAACTATGCGCAATACTCGAAAAGCGGACGCATATCTCCCATTATTATCAATTCAAATTATATAATCACTAATTATGCTAATAGGAAAAAAATATGTCATTCAAATAATTGCAATAACATTGTTAATTATCACGTGTCTTCACCAACTTAAATAAAGTTAATGTCCATTAAAATCCACATTGATTAAATATTAAAATCAACTTAACATCGTACCTATGATGATGATGGCATGATTGTATATGTTCATGGCCACCATACAACTAAATATACACGCATTCATCCAAGCCAAATGTTGTTTACTTCAGCCCCCCTTAAATAGTGGTGGGTTTGTTAGTCTGTGGCAAAATGAAAGTGCTGAAATGGAAAGAAAACAGTAACTTGATGAATACAATTACCAAAACCTGCTCTTGACCTCCCCCGAGGTTAAATAGATTAGATCGGAGTCCACTTTGTAAACAGGTGGGTATGAAGACAACTCCGAAAACAACTAGTGCATGATACGTCAGAAAATTCAATTTAAAAATGAGTATCCATTTTATCTGGCTGTTTTCGTTGACTGGGTAGGTGGATGATACTGTTTGGATGATATCAGCTGACTAAGAACAAAAGGGTCGGCATTACAATTCAATTTTCAAATTTCTTTCAAGAAATGTCACATCGAGAATAGCCATACCTAGGTTGTTATATCGGGATACCGCATTAGAAGTAAATGGCTTTATGGAAGTCTATTTTCGTTGAACATATAAATGTCAAGATTAATTAATATTATAAATTAGACGTCATACATTTTGTCCAAGAAATGTATAAAAGGAAAAACATACTGAAATGATATAGTATATTTTCACATCGAAAGTAGAGTCATTAACTCTGATAATATATGTGCAAACAGGTATACATGTCATTATTATATGTATACGCCCCTCAACGCCCGAGACCGACCCATGCTAGCTGCTTTTCCTGAACACGTCTACACATGAGTATACCGTAATGGACTTCACTCTTCACTTTCCCTACAGCTTCAAGCAGAAAGTTCGCAGCTCTAGCAAGAAATGAGAGAGAGAGAGAGAGATGGAGAAAGTGTCTGTCATACTCTATTTGACAGAGGCGTGACTCGTGAAATAGGTTCCTTTACGAAATTGACCGTCACTTTGTCCGGATAGATGACGTCGGGAAAAAGGGGTGTGTGTACAGGGCAACTCGATCGTTAAACTGTTTCACACCCATTGTGGGTTAACGGAAACCCACGAAATCACTATCTGGCTCACCAGAGGGGCTTATTGACGTTTTTGATTGCCTTTTGCTTCCGATTTGTAGTCATGTCCAGATCGCGACGGGGGATAATTTGTATTCTCGGTAAGAAAGTGAGGATTTCGACAGCTTTGTAATTGTGACTACTTATTTTGAAAGGCTGTGGCTTGATTTGTATATCATTTATATTTATGGGGAAGCTGTAGTCTTCTGACGTTGACGAGGTGTCGGCTTTCCACGTTTATCTCTGACACTATACTGGAACCTTTTTAACTGCAGAAATTGTTTTCTTTTACCCTCTCAGCAGGCGTATTGTAGAGCTGACGATAGTGAGGGTTGTATAACTCTTAGTGCTGCCGATACTAAGGATATTATTATAACTCTTCAAACTATACACAGAAACTGTCTTACCAAATCCAGGAGGATTAAGCATGTCGGTGTTCAATATCAGCGATGGTAACACGACAATGAATTTCACTAATGGATCTGGTATCAGTAACCAAGACCTTTTGGAAGAGTACCTCGGAATGCGGCACATAAGATATGATATTGTAATATTCGTTACCGTTATCTACACTGTGATATTCTTGTGTGGAATAATTGGAAACATTCTTACCGTTCTCGTGGTTACGAGGAACAGGTATATGAGAACAACGACGAACTTTTACCTGTTGAGTCTGGCCATCTCGGATGTTGTCACGCTGCTCTTGGGTGAGTATAATTATACCCTTGTACTATGTACGATTTTATACTCAACAAAATAATTAAGGGTCGGCATATGGGGAGGTTTTCTATTAAATAGTGGAACTCTGCATGAAGAAACTGGTGCCAATATTCTTCCAATGTGTCTGCAAGTGCTTGAAGAGTACCTGGAGCCTACAGACATTTGGAAATTCTTCGTTGTTAAAATAATATAAAGCTAAAGAGGATATTGACCCTTAATTAATTTTGTTGAGCATATTATTAACACGATTGTATAAAGGATGAAACGGTATCAGCCATGACCATATATGGTAGCTTTTGAACGTTATGATATATTTTGAAATTTAAGAAAGCTCCACTGCGTTTACCTTTAATATAACAATTATAATTGATACTTATCGTTAAAAAATACTTATTGCATATAGATTTGTCCAGATGCAATAATAAAATTTGACAATATGGCATGAGGTATAAACTATATTAAATATTTTGACGTATTTTAACTATCTTTTATTATATTTATGTCCTATGACTACTATTAACAGAACGAATAATGGTTGTATTTATAGGCAAATTAAGGTGTTCGGTGTTCCTATGTTAATGCATAATGGTGCATATCTATCTATCAAGATGTTATTATCTTTAATTTATTTATACGACTGTACTTAATCTTTCAAAGCATATGCAAGAAAAACATAGTATGATTCCAATATATCTATATGGCATTTAAAACATTATTTTTCAAAGTATATGCAAGAACATTATGCTATTATTCCATTATATTCATTTGGTATTTAAAACATTATTTTTCAAAGCATATGCAAGAACATTATGATACTATTCTATTATATTCATTTGGTATTTAAGACATTATTTTTCAAAGCATATGCAAGAAAATGATGATACTATTCTATTACATTCATTTGGTATTTAAAACATAATTTTTCAAAGGATATGCAAGAAATATTATTCTAATATATCTATATGGCATTTAAAACATCATTCACGTAATCACATTCGAGAAATGAACAAAGTAGGTCTGTGTGCTAGCAATTTATCCGTTGACTTGCATCCCTGTGTGAGTGAAATTACGCTATGCATATCTACACCGAACAGTGGCTCACCAGACGTGGTCAGCATTAACTTGGAGGTATTAGCCATTTCCCCAGGAGATTTCAGTGGACGTTTTGCCGTTTTGCCACTACTATAGTCCACGAACTAACGATCGAGATTGCTTCCTGAGAGCTGTATGGGTCAGAGAAAAGGTCACTTCTGATATTGGCTCCACAGGTGGGTGTTAATATGGTCACAGCACCAGGATTTGGCGTTTTGTAAAGCAAATTGCAGACAGTGTCTTGCTTTCGGTTAAGGCTATCTGATTATCTCATCAAAAATCGTGAAGTCAATCTGGTTAGGCTTGAATTGCTCAATTTCCCTTATTGTTTCTGGTAGTTTAGTTTTGATGGGTAGTTTCCTATCTCATAAAATGATTAGCAATGATGGTCATGCAATCTTCTGAACGTGTATTACATAACATATGATAAAATATGGCCCAATCATTATATACAAAGGACTTGGTTTGTTTTTCCAAAATCTGGAGGAAAAGTCTTATCCAACTTTACAAAAAAAATAGGTATATATACGTAGTTTCATTCGAATATAACAATGCGGTGTTGTGTACAGGCTATGGTTTTACTATAGTGCAGGGAAAACAGTACGTATATTATTGCAAGAACGTTATTATCAACCATAACTACTGGATTAATTATTATTTTTTGGGGGGGGGGATATTATTCTAGTTTCATACCAGATTCATCAATGCATAAATATTCTGAAAGCTAAACTACAAGTATCATTAAAACATCTAAAGTCGTATTCCACTGTACTAAAACCAAACAAAAATAATAGGAACAGGCTACAGTACCATCATTATGGGCAGTCTCTCCCACAGGAGCAAGGACTGTATCAGTCCCGTAATATTACCATTTCTACAGTACCGGCTGTAACGGAAAACCGCTTGTTAACTATTAGTGGACCTTCTGAGCCGAAATGAAATCAGCGACGTGTATCTTCGACTTCGGCTGAGAAAAGGACAGTCGCGAGCTCATTAATCGTACAGAGCATGACAAGAAACCGCACGAAACTGGACGAGATAAATGGAAGTGATGACTCGCCACGAGCACCGACCAGCGCTCCTGGGTGATTCCTAAACTTCGTTCACCCTTCCTTAATGCGTTCCTTCGGAGTGTTTCCATTCCTAATATAGGTGGTAACCATGGGACTGAATTCAATCAGAGATTCCAAAACGTCTCCATACGCCCCATAGGGTTGGACACACCACAACTACGAAGCATGTCATCAGAAACACGCTCCCGTTGCCAGCATTAATACATCGAAACCTTTCTCTACGCTAATCTAATTTTATTCCCCATACGCATTTCCAGGTCCATCCTTTCACCGAGGGACTTCAAACCTTCCAGCAATATTGAAGTCAGAATTCGTCATCATTTTGCTGTGACTTCAAAACGCTACGACAGACCGTTTGATAAAGTTATATTTGCCTTTAGACGTCGTTTCCTTTGTCGATAAAGCATTAACAGGTTAATTCTCGGATGCAGTAGGGATGCATTAAGATGGCAATCACGGAGACATTTCGCCATTGAGTTCCCACACTAATGTCCAGTCATCGACAAAATAATACGAAGGCCAAGGAGGGTAGAGGTAAACAAGTTTATTGGTCTAAATGTTAGTATTCATACGATCGCTAATGGCGTCAAAGGTGCAAGTACCTCGCGTAATGTGTGCATATTAATGGCAGGCGTTTATAATAGCCCATAAGATGAACATGTTACATGCTAGTATATCCCTGTCACGAAATGGAATTTGCAATATCGGAATCACTCACAAACAGGCATCCTAATCAAACCATTCCCAAATGTCCTTAATGCATCTGGGAATAGATGTTTATGGAATAACTATACATAACTATTGCTATTATCGAGCATTGAACATGTAATGCTGCTCGTGGGTGGGTTCATATATTCGTGCCTGAAAACATTAGCAGTTTCTATAATTATAGGACGGTATGACGACATATTCCCCCAGGGTGTTGAGAGTGCACGGTGATCTATTGAAGAGGTAATACTGTGTAGCGTTATGAGTGCGCTTTCTATATCGCGGATTTGAAGGATTATAAACATCACTATTATTATTAGTATTAATAGTATTATTATTAGTATTATTAGTAGTAGTAATATTATTATTATTATTATTATTATTATTATTATTAGTAGTAGTAGTAGTAGTAGGAGGAGGAGGAGGAGGGGGAGCAACAGCAACACAAATATATAGGAACACATCTAGAAGACCTGAATAAAGAAATGTCCGTTAGGTCACAAAACAACGTCACTCTTGGCAATTAGACGTTGGGTATATTCAGTAACCATTGACTAACTGAAATCTAACATTCATTAATGCCAACGGCAACACCATAAACACACACACACACACACACTCACACACACACACACACACAGACACACACACATAGACCCAAACACACACACACACACACACACACACACAGAGGCACATACAGACACACACATACACACACAGAGACACACACAGACACAAACACACACACACACACACGAAACTGTAATAATTTAATTATTTGAAATAAATGAAATGGGTTAATAATGGTCTTTCAGTTTCTTGATATAAAACAGTATCGATGATAATCGATAATCATACTGATACATTCGACCCTGTAATGGGCCCCGTAATTTGCGCGGATCTTCGGTCCGGAAATCCGGCGATGGATTGCTATCTATGCACGAGACTATAGTTATGTAATTGTTATTGACAAGTGAAAAGCGAGAATATTGAAATACATATACATGTATTCAACATATCCATGAACTATTAACATAGTTTTGATTGAAAAAGAACTAAAATGTTGTAGTCCTGAATTCGATCACCATAGACTCGTTTCAAGCAAAGAATGTTAACATGTTAAACTTATAAGCCTTATAAATATATGTATAGACTTTAGGATATTAAATGTGTTACCACTTCTCTATTTTTTTTACTTTAGTCTTTTGCACAATTAATAATTTTAAAAAAAAGGTTTATATTATACCGATAACCAACTATTTTTAGTAAATATTATTTTATGTAGAGGGGCGACGTTGGAAAGACAGAACAGCCGTATAAGACCTCAAGCGTATGAAGAAATGCATCAGCACTGAATATCGATCCTTTTTGTCTGTTACGTCTTTTCTACGTTGGCCCTCTGCTTCAAATATTATTTTCTCAAAACATTTGATAGCTATTTAACAGATGTTATGTACACATTCTGGATTTTAAAAGTTGGATATAATTAACTTACCATGTAGTACAAACTAACAAATTGTATTTTTTGTTTGTTTGTTGTTCATTTAGTAAAGTATTAATAGACATAATCTACCTAGTATGGGCATTATATGTGACTTCATGAAGATAATCCACGATGGAAACCTAGCATTCATGTCAGAGAGATTATGTACCAAGGGGAAGTGACTCGAGGATGTTCATAGTCCATTCTGATAAACAGTAGCCGTGTCATGGGGTCATATTTGCCGGACAACATTCTAAATGTGTGTAAATATAGTGGTATACGTGTGCCATTAAGCATAACCAGTATCATGTTGACTAACTTTCATAGCTTCTTCAAAGCCTGTCAAACAAACATCTAGCTAGCTATCAATAACGCTGCTAAATCTAGACCAGTTAGAATTAGGCTTGCCTCTAATCAACGAAACGATTGATATAACCGGAGTCCGTTTCCCAAGTAATTTGTCAGCAGTCTGGTTTATCAAGTCCTGAATTGCTATAAACAGAGAACGTATGGACATTTGTTGCACATTACATCATCTGACCATCTCTGATTGGATTCATGGATCAAGTGCATTGTCCAATTTTATGGTCCAAGTCAATCGTAATGGGACTACTTGGCTCAGAAATATATACAGGATTGAGATCGTCTAAAATAACCTGTATATCAATTGAGATTATTCTGTTCTAGAATACCGGCTTGGCGACCAAGTAATCCTAAAGAAAGTCCATCCAAAGTGGGCCATTCCTTTGTTAAAGTCATCTACATACTGGTTCTTCTCGTGAAGATCAGTGCATAGTGCACAGCACACTATATCGAAGAACCTTTCACAGATTTCTCCAGGATCTAGTCGGTCAGCCTGGGGGTTGCCTGTGCAGGACACCCAATTTTAAGACGTCGCCCCATCGGCATTTGTCATAATTTGATGTCCTGAACAAGAAACCTCAAGACACTCGATGTACAGGTGTCCCACTAAGATCATTAAGCGATCCTAACAGCATCTTAGATATCATTTGACATTTGCTGTGTATTATTGCTTACGACGACACACATTAATATACACCCATGCACATATTACATTAACACCTATACCTTTTAAGATGCCTATTCTAACCTTGCACTTTCTTACAGAAGGATCTTTAAACTGTATTGCTCTTCTATTATCCTGTCTTAGAAAATGTTCAAAGAAATTCACACCCATTTTAACCACGTGATATTGTTCTCGTTTTGAGAAAGATAAGACTATACTATAGGCTGATGTAGCTGTTACAATCCTAGCGCATCGTGTCAAATTAAGAACTGTATACAAAAATAACGGGACATAACGTAAAGACATATATTGGATACTCGCATTGTCACTCTACAGACAGCGCATCCTATCAATATCGCGTCAGAAAGGTAACTTTCGCGAACATTGATGCCGGACCCCCGGGGCAGAATTTGAACCTCGAACCACAAATCATGAAGAAACAAAGTTAAAATATGAAACCATTAATATAGAAATAATACCCTTGGTGAATAAAACATAACAAATACAAACAGCAACCCTTCTAGTATGTTTATTTCAGGGCAACATGAATTGAAAAGTTAACGGATTTAATAGTTTGGGTTTTTGAAAAATAATGCTAAACTCATTGATGTAAACATGTATTTTTAAACCATTCTTAAACCATTCTACAATGGAATTATGCATCGACTCATGAAGGGTGAATTGCGTATCGTGATGTTAGAAGAAAAATAGAGATTTGTTGGTGCATTGGTGAATCATGACAGTCCTAGAATGAGGGGCTTTAAAAATGTTAAACTGTTGGTGTGCACTGGGTCCTCCTACTGTTGCTGCCCCAAACTTGCATAATAAATACATTTACTAACATGGTTCTAATGTATAGACAGTGCGGGCAATGGTGACATTTGACTTCTGCATCAAGCATGGAGGTTTAACCTTGTACTTACACACATGAGTGGTTCCTCCATCATTCGTCCCAGATATTTCTTTTTCTGTGCATCGTTGCCAGCTAGGATCACAGGCATTTGCTGCAAGGGTCAAGAGGTCATTGAAATAAATTTAGGAACTCTAGAACTGAGACGATATCAAAGATTTTATAGTATAATTGCTTAATCTCTAGATATTTGATGATTTATGACCAATGCAAATTTCTTCCTGGTCCTGGTTCAAAGAATGATTGTAGTGCTATCAAGTATGGCAATTTTCCGCCGATCCGTGGAAATCCATGATTTATTTGTCCAAGGGTCGATTTATTTGCCCTGGACGTGGCATGGCGCCTGCAGCCCAGGCTTGTTTTGCACTGAAATAACAATTTTCTGTTGCCTGCACTGTGAGATGTGTACCTCGCTATGTATAATTTACATAGGAGTTATGGTTCTTGTAGCACTATGGTTGTTCTGTGAACATTGTAATCATCTCTCAATTAACCTTCTATCGTCTGAGGCTACCAGAGATGCCTCATAGGTGATTAATCCAGCAGGAAAAGTGTTAATGATGTTGGCCATACGCACCCCGAGTGAGTTAGCTTCAATGGCTGTCTGAATACCCGTGCAGGCGTAAGCGATTTCCTCCGTGATTATACATGACTCTAATATCCCCAAACCTAGACCACCTGTACAACAGAAACAATACAACTTGTGAGAGTGAGTGAGTGAGTGAGTGAGTGAGTGAGTGAGTGAGAGAGAGAGAGAGATTAACACAAAATAAAAAGAAACAATTGACATGTATCTCAGACTAACATTGCACTTATGTATCAAAATAGAAATGAAATTACCATATTCCTGTGGGATGTGTGTGTTCATGAGCCCCAGTTCCCATGCTTTCTTGATAATGTCCACAGGAAACTGGAATATAGTACTATTGTTAACAATACTCTGAAAATAGCACTAATCATTGAAAAGATTATGGAATACTCTTGGAATTAGCATTAATCACTGATAACAGTTGTGGTATACTCTGGGTATAGCCCTAATCACTGAACAGTTGTGGTATACTCTGGGAATAGCACTAATCACTGAACAGTTGTGGTATACTCGGGGAATAGCATTAGTCATTGATACAAATTATGGAATACTCTTGGAAATAGCACAAATCATTGAAAACCGTCATTTGTATACTCTGGAATTAACTAATCATTGATAAATACTGGGAATAGTGCTAAATCATTGATAACAAGTCATGGTATATTCTGGGAATAGTGCTAAATCGTTGATAACAGTCATGATATATTCTGGGAATAGTGCTAAATCATTGATAACAGTCAGGGTACATTCTGAGAATAGTGCTAAATCATTGATAACAGTCAGGGTACATTCTGGAAATAGTGCTAAATCACTGATAACAGTCAGGGTACATTCTGGGAATAGTGCTAATCACTGCACACTAACAGTCATGAAAAATGTGCAAGGTGGGAGAAGTCATTGATTTCCATAAATATTAAAATTAAATTCATTGGAGCACCGTAAATATGCCACTTGAATGTTTCTTACTAAAAGAATTATATATTATATACTAAATATTAATAAACTATAATTATATAACTATATACAATAAGAGTTATCTTGCAGCAGTTAAATAAAAATGAATGGTACATCTGATAACGAAAATAACATAGCTTTGAAACACAGAATTCCCTTTATCATGAGCATAGTAGGAACGTTAAATTTCAACAAAATAATATTGAATGTATACATTTTATTAAGACAAAATTTTAAATGGCAAAATATCCATGAGAGAGTTGCTTTAATGTAATCTTACCTCCCCTGATCTGTCGTACTCCGCTGCCTTCGGAACTACTTCTTCACGCGCAAATTTTCGTGCCAGGTTTTGGTATTCTTTCTGTTCATCACTCAGATCTGAAAGTGAAAGACACTGACCAAACTTTATATTTCACATGACTCAACTTTCGACTTCAAGCTTAAAATTGTACATGGAATATACTGTTATACATGAATCAACTATCCAATATCTCACATGGTTCTGACATCAGTTATACATAACTCAATAACATCTCATACAACAATAATATCTCACCCGATTCAATAATATCTCATCTGACTCAGACTCAATAATATCTCATCTCTCAGCACCGTACATTCACTAAATATATCACCTGACTCAATATCTCATCTGACTCAAAATCTCACCTGACTCAGTATCTTACATTCACTCAAAATTTCACCTGACTCAAAGAGTAACATTCATTCAATGTTTCACAATATCTCATCTGACTCAATATTTCACCTGACTCAATGTCACAGTAACTCACATTCACTCAATATCTCACATTCATACTCACATTCACTCAATATCTCACATTCACTCAAGATCTCACATTCATACTCACATTCACTCAAAATCTCACATTCATACTCACATTCACTCAATATCTCACATTCACTCAATATCTCACATTCATACTCACATTCACCCAATATCTCACATTCATACTCACATTCACTCAATATCTCACATTCATATTCACATTCACTCAATATCTCACATTCATACTCACATTCACTCAATATCTCACATTCATACTCACATTCACTCAATATCTCACCTGACTGACAACTTACCAAATCCAAATCCTGATGAAGTTGACTTGGCAGCAGTAGAAAGAACTTGGACACCAACTCGCGATGTTAGACGAGATATCTGCATGAGATGAACCACAGGTATTAGAACATTAATACAACAATGAACATATTATCTTGAATGATATATATTTAATTATTGACAGTGACACTGCACATGCCTTTGCATTTACTTGATATTAACTCAATCTATTATCCATCGTGACTGACACTGATAATTTGCAACAACTTCTATAACATATTCCAATAAACACTTTCAAAGTCAAATATATGGTATAATAAATTATCATGTTAAATGGTAAATTTGAGAAATGTGTCATCTATGTTATATATTTCCGGAGTTGCCACCATACTCTTCATTTATCACACAAAGCTCAATTTAGCGACTAATTTGGGAGCCATGGCAACCTAATTTTGCAGGCTCCTTGGACATTTTCTTAACTTTGAGGCTTGTCACACACAATGATCTATGACAAATATATGTTCATACAACTGTTTACTATAGGTTATCATAAAATTTGCAGATGACAAATATCAGAATGTGTTTGCAATTCCTTGATGTTAACTAAGTTTTTAATGAAATTCTGACACTGCACGTGTATTTTCATTTACTTGATGTTAATTCAATCATTAAGTTTAATCCAATGTATATCTGACACTGATTATTTGCAACAGCTTTCTATAACATATTCCCATGAACAGTTTCAATGTCAACTATCTATGGTATAATAAAAAGTCATGTTAAATGGTAATTTTGAGAAATGTGTAATATGATATGTATTTGATACTATATTATGTTAAGATTTTGAGAAATGTGTAATATGATATGTATTTGATATTTTATTATGTTAAGATTTTGAGAAATGTGTAATATGATATGTATTTGATATTTTATTATGATAAGATTTTGAGAAATGTGTAATATGATATGTATTTGATACTTTATTATGATAACATTTTGAGAAATGTGTAATATGATATGTATTTGATACTTTATTATGTTAAGATTTTGAGAAATGTGTAATATGATATGTATTTTATTATGTTAAGTATAAAAGGCATGCAGTACTCCATGTGGTAATATGAAATGTACATAATTCAACATGATCTAAAAAATTCACAAAGAAATAATTGCAACCTCGAAAAAAATATGACAGTCACATCATTTGCTTGCAGGAATGTTTAGCATCATAAAGCATGTGACCTCAAAGGAATGTCTCTTGGTGATTTCACATTATACAGGAACCCGATTGATTTTACAAACAAAATTTCATATGCATCATAAAATGTCTCATTAAAATGACAAGTGTAGTATTTTTAATAGATAACATTTAATTTTCAAGAAATTTTAGTATACTATTAATTTGATAATTTTCGTCATTTTACAGATTGCATCTCGTATTTATGTTAATATTTCTATTTAAGGGAAATTGACATTATTTGAACTA
>JAUTBT010066291.1:0-14192 GCA_032361225.1 Lepetodrilus schrolli
GTGTATGCAAGCTTTAAGCAGACTATATTCACCTATTACTTGGATTCATGAGATGTGCCCCTGCTTTGGACAATAGGATATTTTGTTGTATTCAGAGGCATAATGACTTCTGTTAGGCCCATAAGAAGATGCATATACATACTTCTGTTAGGCCCATAAGAAGATGCTATCAGTTGTCACAAATACACATACAATTACACACACACACTCTCTCTTTCTCTCTCACACATGCCCACAAACATGCACAAATACACACGTACATGCACCTACAAACATGCATACATACACACACGTGTACATACACACATACATGCACACATGTACATGCACACACACATACACACACACATGTGAATGCAAACACACACATGCGTGTACACATGTACACATACACACATACATGCACACATTATGTGTACACACGCATGCACTCATACACACATTGTACACACACACATGCACATACACACACATTCACACACATACACACACATACACACACATACACATACACACACATACACACATACATACGCATACATACATGTACACACATATACACACATACACACACATACATACACACACATACACACATACACACACATACACATACACACACATACACACATACATACACATACATACACGTACATACACGTACACACATATACACACATACACATACATACACACATACATACACGTACACACACATACACACACACACATGCACAAACATACACACACATACACACACACATACACATACACACACATTCTCTACTCATACCACCCCCACATACTTAATACTTAAACCTTATGCTAAATGACAATTTTTATGACCTGATAATGAATGTTGATAGATCTGTACAATGTATAATTTTGAGCATGCCGTAGGGGTCGATCTGGCTCATTTTAAAATCCAATATTATTAGCGTTATAACATGTATAAAGTACACTTTGCCACATATTGTATATTTAATCATGTTAACAGCCATTTGAAATTATATATAACTAAATCTTTCCACGTCCATCTTCACTTTGCAACCGTAACATGTTTAAAGCTGTATCTCAGGACTCAATTTAGCGACTAATTTGGCAGCCATAGCAACCTAATTTTGCACTTTGCGACCAGTATTTCACTTATTTTGAGTGTTTCTAGATCTGCAGGAGCCAAATGGCTCCTTGGAAAAGTTTGTAACTTTGCGGCCTGTATATGTATCATGGCACACATTGTCAATTTCAATGATGTCCTGTATCTGTGACTTAGTAATCACATAATTGAGGAAGTTAAAAGCCAAATGTCAGCAATATAATTACAAAAACGAAAATGTATGACACTGTCCTGACGTGATCCTGCCAGCGATAGCAAGAAAATGTGAATCAAATGGTACAGGAAACTTCTTTTGAAATGTCAGCATATATATCAGCCAGGCTTTGGTTTATATTAGATATGTTAGACTGCACTCAGCACATCACATTCTTGCAGTTTATGTAATACACATGTGACATATAACACTGGAAATCTGATTTGTGAGTAAGCATCCTATATTAAACATGTGCTTTACAAGATATGAATTATCAGCATTTAGCATGCAGTCTTTGAGGGGCTTTACAATTTATTTAAAGGTAATGTGGTATGGTTCTATTATAAGACATTTATTTCTCGTTTTTCTTCAATAGTCATGAATGTCTGATAAATATGTTTCTGGCTTTTAAATGTCTATGTTTTGTTAGTTGTTACGAACAGTGTTAACATGGTTAATTGGGTATATTAAGAGAGTAACATTGGCGCCAGAATGGATCATTGGGTAGGTCTTTGTGGTATTTGTGGTATTTGCCGCCTACCTAATAATTAGTTATACATACTACTATCATGACTAGAGCATCTATCATGTCTAAGCTAATCACAAACTTTACACATGTTTAGACTACATTAGTTTTATACATGTTAAATGATTTATAATTTATTATATATGTTTGTTCGCAGATACTATGGACAAATGAATAATTAATATTTTATTTGGCATTTTGGCTCTTATTGATTGCTGTATCTACTATAGCACTGATATATACATTCATTAGTATGCTATTGCTCAAAGGTCAATTTATGCTACGTTAAACACATTGTTCGATAATTACCAGTAATATTATCACAATTATGCTTAATTGATGTAACATAGCAGCAGATGGTGGCTAAGGAGTAGTTCTCTGGTCAGCTGAGGAGAATGTCCGTGTCCACAGATAGTACAGATGTTACGAAGCTCTTTTTGAGTATGATTTCATGCACTGAAATTGTGAAGGGGTACTTGTGCACAAAACTGAGTTGAGCAGGTAATCATACTCATAAAGGTTTCATAACCTAGGGGCCAGAAAGAAGGTGCACATTTTTACTTATTACATGGACCAATTAAACTGTGAGTCGTCGTGTATAGGTGAAATATTCCCGCTGCGACGTGAAGCACTAATTAATTCATTCTAAACTGTGATGTAAATCTATACTTTTGGACCATTGTTGAATAAGATTGCTGATGAGTAATATAGTCTTCTTGTATTGATGTAAATATTTATTGATGTAAATATATAAATAGGGTCCTTTCAGGGCACTAACTAAGAGCAGCATTGATCCAACTTTCAGAAATGAAGAGTTGTGGTCCGGAGCAGAGGAATGTCTGCATGTTCAGAGTTTACCCAGAATGCATGGCGTCATGACCTGTGTGCGAACTGCCAACGTGTCCGCTCTGATCACAGTGATGACCTCCCTTGCCACTCCTCCCCAGTCCCGGTACAACGAACCTCGGTGATCATCACATCCACCTCCAACTCCGCCTCTGCCTCCCTCAATGGCCTCATCTCCAGTGATGTAACCATCACACCTGCAGATATTAAAAATGCCAATTCTGAAATTAACAAGAGGAACGGGAGATATTTCGGGAATGATTCAACGGCAGGTATTCTCGACGAAAACATCAACGTGACTGTTCAACGTGATAGGAATATTCGAGTCGTCGTGAAGAAGACCAAAAATACTTCTCATGGTAAAACGGTCCCTTTGAAGTCTTCGAGTTGCAGTCATGTTGCTTTCACTGAGGGAGATCCTGATATTATCGGCTACGATGGGGGATTGGACAACCTTCTAGATGAAGATGGAGACTGTCAAAGCGAACGTCGGTCTTCGGTCGATGAAGTGTCTTTCAGCGAAGAGGAGAAGCAGAATGCTTTCCTTGCTCTCAAGAACATGGTATGGAATTCGGACATCAAGAACTTAAAGGGTAAGTGAGGACATGATGTGTGGGGTAGTTTGGGGTACAATATCTGTATGCATACAGTACCTAATTTGCAGTTGTCATCCTTCAGTCATTAACCAGCCATGGATGGTGGGTGTTACTCTAAACAGGTAATAACAATATAGCTGAAATACTGTATTAAAAGTGTGAAACTTGTATATATTTTACTTATTTCTACGGAAAACAAAATAAAGCTGCTTTTATTACATGGATTTACCCCATTCATGTTAAATATTTTCTTAATTATGTTCAGTAGCTATTTTCTTGTGTTTTTTTCCAAGGCATAAATAGTAACTTTTTTTTTCTTTCAATTTTGAACATTACAGATACTGTCTCTACAGGATTAAGACATTCCACTAGCAAGGAATTTGAGGATATAGAACTACAATTGCTGTGCAAGCCTGACAGATTCACTAGCCTAAAGGACTGTGATGACACATTCAAACATGGTACATTTCCGGTGCGTGCTAAACCAAGTCTCTCAAAGCTCTCTGTGGAAGAAGTGTTCAACTCCGACATAGAATTGCACAGAATTGCAGACAATATGTGGGATCGCGCCGACAGTGAATCATCCGAGTCTGACCACAACAGGAATCCCTACCTTTATAAACTCAAATCTGAATCGTCTTCGCTACCTTCATCTTCTGCTTCCTCTGGGGAGAGTGAAGGCAGAGTTCAGTTTTCTATGCAAGAGGAAGAAAGTGACGTGACAATGCCATACAAGATTGTGAACATAATTCCTAAATACACACCCAAACCGTATGTAGTTCCAAAAGAAAATGCAAAATCCTATTCTTTGGATGACATTGAGGAGTGTCTGTATGGGTCTCAATATGAAGCTACTTCAGGACAAGAGGCAGCCGAGAAGGAGAGCACCTCTGTGGTGAACGATGAGACAAAGAAAGCTGATGTGGATGTGGGCACCTCTGACACGGAGAGCACTATAGCTGGACTGGAGGTGGTGGAGCTTCTCAACGATGTCCTGGCAAGTTACAGCGAGATCGAGAGCAAGTACAGTGACTTCCGCTACAGTCCACGCCAGCCTCCTGTAGAAGTGAAGACCAGCGTGCAATCCAATGATAAAGATGGCGAATGTTCCGATTCACCGAAAGCAAAAAAGAATGTTGACTTTGAGAAGTGCATGGCTTCTGTGGCTGCCAATCTGGATCTTCAAAAGTCACGGAAATCCAGGCAGGCTCCTCGACGTCCCAGTTCACCACCACCAGAACCACAAGTGTCGCCCACCAGGAAGCCTGCCAATCTGATCGAGCCAAACTTCAAGATGGTAATGGTTGGGAAAGCCATTGTGACGCCTCCACCAATGGAGCCAGTGATTGCACCCAAGGCCACAAGTGAACCTCTACTAGGAATCGAGGACCCAGACTGTCTTCTTGATCTGAAGGTTGCATGCAAATCAACGGATATGGTTAAAGCAAAGCGTGGGTTTACTTCGTTTTTCAGAAACATCTTGAGACGTGGACGAGATGACGTTGTAGAGTTGAGTAATCCTGACATTACATTTGTGAAGCAGGACAGTAAGTCTGATCTGATGACCACATCCATGCCAGACTTCAAGGAGGTCAAAGATGAACCTACTGCTGGTTCTCCTGCTGAAAGGAGGAACTCGAAGTTTTCCCCTCAACCCATGTTCCGTTTCCTGCCCCCTTCCACCCCACCCCCTACTAACCCTTCAACTGCATCAGACAAATCATCTAGTCATGCACTGGACCACAAAACCCTTCTGGAGAATCACATCAATGGTGCTATGCCTAAAGCTGTTCCAAGTCCTCCATTACATAAAAAAGGACTTTCGAGTCCAAAACAAAGATTGAAAAGGGACCAAGGGAAGTCTTCACCAATCATGCAAAGAGCAGTTTTCCCGAAAGATGATAATCCTCATTCTGTTCCCCAACTCCCGGCGAACCCACCTCCTGTTCCACAACTACCCTCAAATCCACCACCTGTTTTACCACAGCTGCCAGCTAACCCTCCCACAACCAAACCTAAGACTGACTTTTGCTCCCACACCCTGCCCCGACAAAGCAAATCCAGAGACACCTCCACCACATCATCCACATCAGACATGGCCAAGTCTCAGATATCATCCTTGTCTTCTTCCATAAAACCATCATCACAGCCTCCTCCACCACCACATCCACCATCCACCCAACCTGGGAGTAAGCCACCACCTCCTCAGCTTGCAACAAAGCCTCAAGTTCCACTCAATCCACCCCAGACCAAGCCACAGCCTCCGGTCAAACCTCCAGGAACAGTCGGGGAGGATGGCATAGTCGTGCGGCGCAGACCCAAGAGTCCCAAGAAAGGAATTCCTCCTCAGCCTCCAAATCGGACTTCGGTTCCCGCTCGGATGAACCCGGACTCCAGGAACCCAGACTTTGCCCGTGAACTGGAGAGGAGATTGAACAAGTCTGTGGAATGTGGTGCCGGAACTCGAGAGCCCAGGAAGTCTGTGTCCCAAGGACCTCCATCTCCAACATCTCCGGTTCCAGAACTGGATGAGTCCGGGCAACCATCCCCCACAACATCAGATGAATCTAAGAAGGTAAGTTAACAAATGTGCTGATATTCAGGCATGACAATTTTCCGCGAATCTGCAGAAAATTCACTGAATTATTTGTCCAGGGTTTGATTTATTTGCCCTTAACGTGGCTTGGAGCCTGCAGCTCGGGATTGTTTTCTGCTGAAATCACAATTGTCTTTTGCCATATTTAAATATTATAGATGTATCATGATTTCTTAAGTTCCTTTACACTTCAGATATTTCTCTATATTTCATTAACATAATTGTATCAGTGTAGCATGAAAATATTTGTTAAAATGTCCTGTACACATATTCAGGTAGATGAAGACAGTCCTAGGGAGAGGATTGAGTTGCCTACAGCAGTCCCAATGAGTCGGAAAAGCTTTCTGGGTAAACTGGGGAACAAGAAAGCCCGAGCTCCTCAACCTCCAGCCTCAGTCAAGCGAGCCAAGTCTATCACCGAGTCCACCCTTCCTCGAACAAACAAGCAGAAGAAATTCAATGTCGCAGATATATCAGGACCTGTGGTGAGTAGCACTATACGAGTAGAGATATTTCTGTGAACATGTCATGTAAACTTTATGAGTATAGGTCTAATTCCTATTATATTTATGTCACATGTACATTATACGTATTAATAAGTTTCAGCTGTAGACTGATAAATATATTTTCCTTGATGACAAACTTGTATAATATATGTATCAGTTGGTGACTAACTTATAAAAATGGAGCTGGTGGTAGTGTAATGGTAGAACGTTTGGACTTTGGAGTCAAAGGTACTGGGTTCAAATCATGTCCAGGAAGCCCGGCATCAATATTCATGAAAGTGGCTTTTCAGATGTGATATTGATAAGATGCGCTGTATGTAGAGTGGCAATGTAGTTATCATCCTTGGTCTTGTCAGTACCAGGCGGTGCTTGCAGGTTTACTGCAACATTCAGCACTATGGATGTTACAAATTTCCTTCTAAAACTGCCAAGCTGTTATATAAGTGAAAGAATATTGAAACCTCAATTAAAAAAACAACTTATTAAAATATGTTTCAACTGGTGATAAACTTATTAATTTTGTTTCAGCAGATGACCCACTTATAAAAATTAGTTTTATCTATTGACCCACTTATACAAATATGTTCCAGTTGGTGACAAACCTATTAATAATGTTTCAGTTTGTGACCCATTTATAAAATATCTTCCATCTAATGACAGACTTATAAAAATATGTTTCATCTAACAACCGACTTATACAAATATGTTCCAGTTGGTGACAAACCTATTAATAATGTTTCAGTTTGGTACCCATTTACAAATATGATGGACTTATAACAATATATTTCATCTAACAACCGACTTATTGAAATATGTTTCAGTTGGTGACTGACATGACCAACACCAAGATCTTGGAGAATCGACGCAACACCATCTCCCTGGGTGACAACCCCGCGTTCTCTTCAGGTTTGATATTCTGTAAGGAATAACAGTTTCTCATTACTCCTACCACAGTGCCTGGTAGATGGTGTGGCCGTGCCATGTGTAGCAGTAGGTGCAGGGCTTGCATGGATGGTTTGTCTGGACCCGGAAACAATTCATAGTCCTATCCGTGTAACATACACGTAGCATCATAGTTGTCTTGTCATCTGTTATTATTAACATGGTCACTGGTATGTTGTAATTCTAATGACATCACCATCTTTTGAGTCTTCTCCAGGTTAAATTAATACAAGCAATGTTTATACAATCAGATAATACTGTTAATATAGGCAATTACAGCAGTTTGTGTGGGTAGTTCTTGAAAGTTTTTGCCTTCTCTAGACAGTAATATGCATGGTAGACTTTCAAACACACTTACCATAGATTTATAAATTTATAGATCGGTTATTCAATGCAGTTGTTTCTCTCAAAATTTAATGACCTTGCTGTTGACAACTGTTGATGCAATTTTATCAGACATCGCATACAGTCTTCATAGAATATTAAGTCATTTGATACTGTGCCTATTTTAAATTGAACTGCAGTAGAATTGTGTTTACTAATTTGCTATGACTTATTCACATTCATTGGGTCAATAGGCTTGTTTGTACTCCCATCCTGTCTTGTTGAAATATATAGCATGTTTATGAGTATGCAAAGTATTTTACTCTAACATTGAATTACGTACCCTTTATTGTTGCCTTAATGTATTTTCCCAAAAATATATGTCCACTGTTTTCTCCCCAAATTTAAATATATTTTCACTGTTTTCTCCCAAAATTTAAATATATTTTCACTGTTTTCTCCCAAAATTTAAATATATTTTCACTGTTTTCTCCCCAAATTCAGCACTTGGAAGTTTATGTATGAGATACTGTTTATTTCTACCTGTTTATACATTGTTTCAAGTGTATTTAGTTTCAGTTAGAGTTTAGTAACGTTCAAATGTACTAATATGATCATACAGTTTATTTTATTTACTAAGTATTTTATTAGTTTGTCTCATTTCCAGAACATTGCAATTTAGCCATTTTCATAGATATTTGTCTTGCATGATGTTTCCTTAGAATATTTTGTAGTGGTCGTAGTTTTGCATCTTTTGAGAACAATTTTCAATATTAAATTTATATTTGAATTCACTAATTGCATAGATTTTTACCAAACAATTAAAACCTTTTGCTAATGAATCCTGGTGTTTATGATTTTCTTTCCATCTTGTTTTGATGATGATGCATGATAGACATATAATTAACTCTCACCAGGTGGAGCAGTCATGACATCGTCTGTAGCCGAGAAGGAGTTTGATGATTTGAAACCTGGAGTTATCTCCCCATTAGGGTCTTTTGAAAACCTCTACGAGTCGATTCTCCCCAAGTATGACCCAATCACTGGAAGCTGTGCGAGTCCGAAGATAACTCCAAACGTGGTGGAAGGATACCTGGAACCAGTTCCTCCTGCTACAGCAGCATCCACTGCACCAGCTTCCATTGCTTCTCTATTGAGCCAATCCATGACTGCCAGCATGGTACAGTCGATGCCTTTCACCATAGAAGAGGAGGAGAGCGTCTCCGATCCTTTTGATGAAGAACCGGAACTTGACGAAAACAGAAAAGCTATTCTAGCTTCACAGCCAATATATGAAGAAATCAACGGATACAATAAGGTCCTTGAAGAGGACGCCACCTCCATGGTGTCGACGTTGTCGCAGCTTTCCCAGAACACTGAGACAGACTTCCTGATGCCTCAGGACAGTGCTCCGAGATCCCAGTCCCGGGAGACCATTTCTTCCGAGTCTGATCCTCCATCGGGGAGCAGCACCCTCTCGAGACCCAGACCAGCCCCCAGGAGGAAGCCCAAGAAGGGGGACAGGTCCTCGTCGGAGCAGTACGTCGCGATGAATCGGCCGACTGCTGCCATCACCCTGCATGAGGACAAGCTGAGGGAGCTCCACAGCAAGCTGGGTACGATCATGCTGCAGAGTCTTCAGGACATCTACACACAGGTGGAGAAGCTCCTCTCCCAGGAGACGCTGACATTTCCGTCTCCCAACCAGCTCAAGTGGAGCGACTTCGACATCTATGGACAGCCGTTGCATGCTTCTGAGAGGTGTATTGTCTACAATGCCAAGTTCAAGGCCAACAACTCACCTTGTCAGCTAATGGTGAGTTGTTTAAATTAAATTGATGGCTGTAATCATTTGATGCGTAAGAATATGGACTATAAACAGAATGATCTTTTATCTACCCGACATTTTGCAAAGCTTTCTTCTAATTAATCCAGTGCTGAAATGTATGGAAGTCATCATACAGTTTTGTTTCTTGAAAATGTACTCAAGTAATTGGCACACATATTGATGCCCCAAACTATGCAATTCGCCATTGTTGGTATACATTAAGTCCTGATTTATTTATGGTTTTTTTTAATCCAATAATACCAAATTATATGTCCTTCAATTACATCTATAGAAGCTCTCCTGTTTTATGTCTATGCACAAGTTTGTGGCAACCATCAATCAGCAATACAACCTGCTTCCTGTTTCAGCTGCTGCACTCTCGACCTGCCACTGAGGGTAGCACAGTGATCCACCCGAGTCTTCTGAAACCAGGAGCTGTGTTCGCCGACACCATCCCGTTCTCCTTCCTGACAGAGGAGTTCATCAAGACCAGCCAGCTGGTGCAGAACTCCATCTACGACAGCAGCCTGGCCAAGTGTTTCTGTGCCGTGGGCAGCTTCGACATTATCGAGAGTCTGGACAGCCACCTATCTTTGCTGCGGGAGACTCTCACCAGGAACGTGGACGCCTACACCAACGTCATCCTGTCGGTGGCCCTGCAGGTCCTCAGTGCCATGTCTCACTGTCTGGACCAGGGCTACACCGTCACCGAGACCGACTTCAGGGACATCTTCCTCGTGTCCAGAGCCGACCTTCGCGGCAAGGTCATCACGTTCCTCCCACGTCAGAGGTCGCACGACGTCCACCAGGGCGAGGCCATGTGTCGGTTCCTGGACAAGCTACTGAAGGACACCGTGGCAGAACACGCAGAGGACGACGAAGGCTCGGACAAGCTGGATACCATGGAGACGCTACGGACGCTGCTGCAGCCACGGAAGGTGGAGTGTCTGGCTCTGGTTCGCTCGGTCGTGGAATACCTCCTGTGGGGACCGAACAGGAGCGAGTCGTACGACTCTGAAACTCCCGACACTGAAATGGAACAGGATTTGTGCTTGTGGCTGGAGGTGGAGAGAGCAAACACCGTGGCCAAGTTCGCTAAGATGGTGTCAGGTTTTGTTGGCGGTGTGTCCCTGGAGGAGTACTATTGCTTGAAGTTTCTGCTGAAGTCTAGTCCTTCCAGTCTAGCGGAGAGTGCCAAAAAGCTGGCGATGGAGTGCTGACACTTTCTTCCTCTGAACCTATGGATGTATTTGATTGATGGAATGAAGCTAATCTGTGGAGTATATGCTTTAGAAAGTGCTGAATGTCGTTGATAACTACAGGAAATATTTATGATGGTTTGTCGGTCATATTTGAATTGCTCTTACTGGGTATTGCAGGATATCGGATTATCAAGTGATTTGTTTTTTCCTGATAATTCATATGGAATTAAAGGTGTGCCCAATTATGTTACAGTCAGCAAAATGTCTGAGAGGATCACAATACTGTAATATTCAGTATTGACTTCAAATGATTCCACTGATAATATATCTTTCTGAGATATTTAGCAATTGCTATACGTTAAGCTTTGTGATGTGCAATTAAGTGTTGTGCTAACTGATGTATCTTTTGCAAAATGTTCTTTAAGGTGTTCTGAGTGTTTGATGAATGGTACATATGCATATTTACAGTGGTGTAGAATTAGTATACATTCTGGTAGGTTGAACCCTATGGTTGATGATTATCATCTTTAGACATTAGTGTCTAGAGCAAGTTTGAAAATACGATTTAGTCACATGCTATATTGCACAATAAAAATTACTTAAAAGGAATCATACACAAAGGTGATTTTACATATGCCTGTTATTATTATTGCTCATATGTAATATATAGAGCTGTATTTGTAAGAATCCAAGATTTTAGGCATGAAAAGCCACGCAAACCCATCAAAATACATCCTTTTACCTGTCGGTAAATGCTGTGTTAGTCGTGTGGTTAGAAGAGTATGTTGTGATTGGTTCATCGGTCAAATGGTTGAGAGGTCCCACGTATGCAGTCAATGTAAATAAACAACTGCCTGCCCGGAAAATGAGCTGATTTATTGATAACAGATCGTTTGGAAGGAAAGCAATCACTGTACGTGGTGTAGGATTATCAGTTCTCTAGGTTTATACATTATGAATTTGGTGTTTGAGTCACTTTAAGTATTTCCTATAGACTACTTTCAATATCAATTTTTTCATTTCATTTTTATGTGGGTCCAAGTTCTTCAGACATTTTCAAATCAAACAATTTATGTGCATTTTCCTAACAACTTATATCCAGATTCTTCCATGGAAATAGTAATTTGAATCCATGACTTAAATAGATGTCAATTCTAAAATTTGTGCATTTCTTAGCTTTTACTCCATTTTAATTTTTACTCCATCAGATAAATCAGAATTACTTTCAGTGAATGTAATATTTTCTTTTACATAGATTTCTATAATTTCAGACTTCTCTATATTTTGTTGTTGACAACTGCATTTTTATCAATAGATATGCCAGTAAAATAGATGAAAGTTTACAAATTCTAGGGTTTGTGCAATTGATTGACCGAGGACCAAATCAAAATGAGTAGAAAGAAATCTGATTCATATTTGAATCTTTAATCATGCTTGTCATGCTAATCAAGTGTGACCTGAATTTTACCTTGTAGCCGATGTAGTACTTCAATTTCTACTGACATGCTTTTCAATTTAGTAACAATTAAGATAAACCTTTGTCTCAAGAAACCTGTTTACATTAAATGAATGTTTTATTGTGTTTGAAATGTTACCAGTTGAAATGATTATTTTCATTTGGAAGCTTTTATTACTGAATTTATTTGTCTGTCTCATATTTAACAATAGTTACAATTTTTGATGTGTAATCAATTCTTGATAGATATTTGTTGCTAACAATGACTTATTCATTTTGCCTCATTCAGTCTTACATATTTCTCCAATATTTATTACATCAGCTACTGTCTGTAATACATGAAATACAGTGCATGCATTTCGCATTCTTTTACAAATCATGTATTGAAGCAGGAAGTTTGAACTCATTTAGAGAAATGAATTGTTCTCTCCTCTTTCATCAAGTTCATGTATATTAATTAGGCCATAGTTATTTGATTCCCTGGTCTACGGATCCGCTGACCTGATTCCAACTTTGAAAAATATAAATTATTATTTTTATTACATTCCGCCGAAAATTGTACTAGCTTTTAAAAAATCCTATTAATAAATGGTGAAGGAACAAGTCGTATAAACCATGAAGAAAGACTGGCAGGCAATGGTTGACACAAAGTCGAAGCCAATTTGATTGCTTTCTGGTAAATATGTATAACAAAAGTCTAATTTATAACAATTTCTACTACTGAAAATCAGTACTTTGAAAAATAATTGTGCAATCAAATCTGAACAATTCATGGGTACAGGTGTTTATAATAATTATTGATCAATTATATTTATTTTCTGTCAACCGACCATTCATCTCTAATTATTATTATTTTTATATTGGATCCGATTGACTGCCCAAAATATCAAATTGTATTTATTTATATTTTTGACCGCCTGAGCCAAAATTATATGGCCTTACTGTAACAAAAATATTATATTTCAACACATTTATAACTATGTGAACCTCGTACTTCCAGTTATTGCACTGGACCTGATGCACAGAGAGCTATAATTGAAGTGTAAACCTGTCTAAGATGAGGAAGGTGGCCACCACCACTCCTATCTTACAATGGCTTTACAATTGATTGTAAAGATAAGATAGCTTTGTGGATCAGGCCCCTTGCATATATTTTCATGCCTCCTGTCAGATATGAAAGACAAACGGGAATATGAACATTGTGACACATGTAGCACTATTTCTAAATAATAATAATAATAATAATAATAATAATAATAGGCATATTTATAACGGGGCAACCCATAGTTTTCACAATGCTCGAGGCGCTATTTCTATGTCCGAGAATAATTACTATTAATGAAGCGGGTGGTGGCATGATGTTATCAGGTGGGTGGTGGAACGATTGTAAGGGGCTGGAGGTAGAATGATGTAGGGTGGGTGGTAGCGCACTGGTGGGAGGTTGGTGGTAGCGCGATGGTAGGAGGTGGGTGGTAGCGCAATGGTAGGGGCGGTTGGTAGCATGATGGTAGGGGGCAGGTGGTAGCGCGATGGTAGGGGGTGAGTGATAGCACGATGGTAGAACATTCGAAGGGACAGAGCAAAAGAGCCCCGGGTTCAAATCCTGTCCCTGTGCCCGGCATCAATGTTCGAAAAAGTTGATTTTCTAATGCAATCAGGATAGGATGATCTGTACAGTGGCATTGCAGCTATCATCCTTGGTCTGTCATTATCAGCCAGTGCTGGTAGGTTTACTGCAACATTCAGACTAGGACAAGCCATGATATAAATGAAAGAATTTTGAAAGTTGCTCTAAACCCCAATTCAAACAAACAAACAAAACTTACAACTGGTTTGCATTAATCATTTTAAGAATACCTAAGGTCACAACAGTCCGAATTACACGTAATTAATTTATATTCAACATTTTCTATGAAAATTGACCATTTACCTCACTATTTTCTAGGTATTATTTTATGAAATCTTGGGCTCATTTTAATGACTTTTACAAATGTCCTGTAACTTACAAAAAATACCATATGGTGAAAATTGTTCAAGCTGCAATAGCTCAGTTATGTGTT
>JAUTBT010066302.1:0-14192 GCA_032361225.1 Lepetodrilus schrolli
AATTTGACAACCGCTCCACGCAGCATCCCCCCACCCCCCCCCCCCCGCACACACACACACACACACACACAGATAGCAAGGTGCCATATTTTTTAACTGCATTTCATGCATGTCTTCATTCGGTAAATAGTGAATCAATTTTGTTTCGCTTGATATTTATGATTCGCCATATCTTTTAGATCGATATTATCAATTTTTATAAAGTTCACGTATCTGAAGTAGTTTTTAACCTGACAAATACCTTATGACAAACTAAACTAAAGTGTTACTGTATATACCATATTTTTTTTAATGGAGCAAATATTTATGGTATCTCGATTCCTGGTGTTCTAAGTGCATAAAATGATAAGAAAATATATGCATTACTCATTATGCCAGAAGTGCGTGAAACATACAAGTAGGCCCCTATATATTAATTCATCTCTCAACCAACATATTTACACGACCGCCCGGGTACCTCATTATAAGTAAAGTACGAGTGGTATTAGAAACTGACTTAGGGGTAACAATAATAATATTAGCAAAGGTATATGTCAAAACAATTTGAAAACAAATTGGTATAAGTCAAAACAATTTCAAAGCAAATAGTATCATGAACATTAAAACTGTTTCTGTCGTCTGTTCATTATTTTATGTTCTATATTTTAGTATTTAATTTAATAATCTGTTCATCAATGTTCATGAATTACTATTGTATATGAACTGAATATTGATTCATGTCAGTCCATTCTTCAGCTCTCCAAATTTTAATATTGACTGACTAGATTTACTATAAAAAAATAAATAGAAAGAAAATCCCTTAATTACCGTAATCACGACATTGAGAGAGTCGTGCCCCTTTGAGAACTCTTCGCAGGTGCGTCCACAGATACAAGATGGCCGCTAGATCTCGTTGACGCTTGTGTAAACTTGGTATTAGTTAGTTCATCATGGATGATGTTGACTATTCGACGATCTCTTTGGATCAGTTGAATATAGGAATAGAAGCTTACCTAGGTATTTCTGCATTTGACCTGTGGTAATCTAAACAGAATGTGCAAGAGGCATGATCGAGTAAAGAGCTGTTCAAGTTCAAGCTCTAGCTCTCCCTGATGGATTTGGCACGGATACTGCTCTTTGGGGCATCTCCGCTTGCCTCCAGCATGGGGAGGATTAAGATACATGTCACGGTCAAAGTCTTGTGTCTCCATTATACTACTGGTTATCCGCTATATGTTAGCAGAATATAGCCATTAACGGTTGATGTTCCTGGAATATTTCTTGTTGGCTGTAACAAGTTTAAATTGTTTAAATGTGTTTAAATCAAAACAGACCTGTTACACATGTTTTTGTCTGGGTAGTGTTGACTGCATCAGTCCGTAATTCATAATCATGATAATTAATTATGACAATGATTTATCTGCATGCTGAATGCCACCATAGAGCCTAATCCAGCAGATGGTTAATAATTGTTCAAAGTATAATAATTATTTTTTAGTAATAATCTATTCTGATCATTTTCAGAAAAGAAAACTGGTGTGTGTCGTGTTTCTCTTGAGGAGAAGAAGCCCGCTGACCGGCACTCTGTGTTGACATGGGAACAGGTATAGCTGACCACTTACTGCATGGAACATGGTCAAACCAGCATTTGCTGACATGCATCTATGACATTCTGTAATATATAGGCTATTTAATACCGAAGATTATCATTTAATTAGACTTTAATTGGAATTAATATTAATTGGTTATGTTTACCTTGATTATTTACTTGATTGCTAACAACCTTTTTTCTATAACCTTTTCTAATGTTATGGTATTTTGATTTCAGCGGAATTGTTGTCTTTTGCCAGAAGACTTGAAAAACTTTTATTTAACCACAAATGGCTTTCACTTCACATGGTCAGTGAAATTAGACAGTAAGTCGATAAGTAAATACCATGTCAGAAAAGCTGTAATAAGAATATACGTGAAATTGTCTTCATTGAAATCATGGATGCTTGCTCATACTAACAAATATTCCTGCAGCGGCATTAAGTAATAAATCAACCAATCAGTCATACCAACAATCTCTGGTTAATTGAATATTCATGAATTGGAAGTAAATGTGTCGTATTGAATGAATAGGACAGTTCCCATTATGTGTATGTGTCCTTGTCTATAGACCACACTGTGCCAGTAGGCAAGATGCACATCAACCCTGTGGAGGAGCTTGCACGTATCGACGTTTTCACTGAGAAACACACAACACCATCACTTGCTGACCTGGAGACCGATTCGGACAGTGAAGACGCAGGTACTTTTAAACATGTTTTATTAGGTGTTATATTAAAGCCATTCTTGTAGTTAATTTGTAGCTCATGTTCCTTGATGGTGTTATCATCGCGTATGGGTGAAAGATTCCTGCTGCTACGTAAATCAATAAATCACTCACTCATTGTTGGTGTTACAGGATAGTACAACCATCCATTCATTTAAAACAATATTTTAAACCCTAATCATAACCATTACTTCTACATTAATATTAATATGTTCACCACTACTTTTACATTTGTTATATTATGTACATGTTTTACCATTTCATCGCCTGAGAACTAGATTGTTCTACATCCAAATTATTTTAAAAATTGAGTTAAGGTTATATGGGTAAAATTGGGCCTTTATTCTATGTCCTTGCAAAGTTTCAGCCTCAAATAGCAAAATAAAGGTGTTTTCAGCACATAAAGTTGTTATAACTCCACAATCTTGAATATACAGTATAATCTGACATGATACAACTGAAGACCAGACTATTCCATCTCCAAATGCTATTAAAATTAATTTGATGTGATTAAAGAAGAGTTATGGACAAAGAATACTATGAAACTCAAATTTTAGTCTCCAAACAGAAATGTGCATTTTTACGAAAACGAACAGGATTGAATTTCTATTTTTGTGTGTGTATAGGTTATGTATGTCTTAAGTTATGTATGTGTAACATTTTACAGCAGTAAACTACCACCTGCTATAAATAAGGATATGCAAAATTTCAATTGCCATTTTCTCAAAACCGTTGTAGTGAGAGTTAGAATAAGCTCGTTCTCAGGCAACGATATTTTGCATGCTTTTCCATTTGTAGCATATTTGAACATAATTTGTAGGGAAAGAGTGCTATTTACTGATTAAAACATGGTATAATAAAATTAATAAAATAGTAGTATGGGTCCTATATATGTGTTCCTTGAAGGTGTTCTATTGCAACCATCCTTGTTGTAGATATGATAGGTGGTAGTGCAATGGTAGAAGGTTGGACTTTGGAGCCAAATGCTCTGGGTGCCCAGCATCAATGTTTGCTATAATTATCTTTCTGATGCAATTGTTGTAGAATGTGCTGTCTGTAGCAGTGTACAGTGGCAATGCATTTATCATCCTTGGTCTGGCAGTACCAGCCAGTGCTTGCAGGTTTACTGCAACATTCGGCGCTATGGATTGTTGTGTTTCCTCCTGCTCTAACCTGAAAAGCTGTGATACAAGTGAAAGAATCTTGAAAGCAGCTCTAATTCTCAATTAAAATTTGTTGTTGTTGTAGTGCTCATGTTCCATGACAGCATCCTTGCAATTATCATATTCATGATGTTACAGGTATTGAGAAACCCTCACTAATCGGACATCATCGTGTGTACGAGCTGGACAGTGGGGATGGCTACAGTAAAGTCTGTCTTGTTTACAGAGAGGCAAAGCCAGGTATGTCAGAAATGTTGCCTCTATCCTGTACAAGAATTATAACATTCACATACACTCTTGCTTGTGAAGGCATATTTAGAACTGGTTTCTTGTGTAGTGTTTGAAATGACCGCTGACCCGGATGCCTGATGCCAGCTGTTTTCACGTCGGGCCAGCAGTTTTATGAACTTCGGGGCCTGTCGGGCCAGCTAAATTTTAAGTGGCCATAATAAAAACAATATGTCCTCAAGATACGTAAACAATATATTGTCAATGATCAGCTGATGATACTGATAGAATCCGTTAAATCGCCGCCTAAACAACTGGTAAAAGACAAATGGAAGTAGATGCTGTTAGGACCAATAGGATATGATCATGCAATTCCATCAATGCAACGTCTAGAAGGTCCGGCGAACCATTCGGATTGTTGACTGGCTACCGTCTGTAGTCGGTGTGTGTGCAAATTGATCGTAACTGTGGCATCATACCACAATTAATAAACATATTTTATAACTTTCCCTCATATTCTTGCTTTTGGCTTCAGGGCCAACTGATTTTCAACAGGGCCAGTAGATTTGAAAAGTTACTGGCCCGGTGGCCGCTAAATGTCTAACACTGGGTAGTATGCTGGATTATTTCCATCAATAACAAGTGTTCTTACATCAACATGATCAAGTATTGCTACTTTGTGATCTTATGTATGTTGTGGTTATCTTGTGTATGTTGTGGTAATGATATTGTCTATACATTTTGGTGAGGGAATTTGAACTTGTTAATTATTGTGTGTATATTTTACATTTTTTGCTCAACTGGGGAATCACCAGTAGAGCTTGTGAGATCATGCATCAGTCTTCCATACACAAATTCATTGCTCAAAATGCCACCTATGCCATGATACATTGGCATGTATGTCACTCAAAATTAGCCTTGTACTGTATACATAGATTACCTTTCATTGAAAATTCAGCTTGGAATACATAGATCACCCTTCTTTGAAAATTGAGCTTGTGGAAGTTGTGCCATTCCTGGATAGTTTGTGTATGAAGCTACTAGGAACTAAATAAGTAAGCCAACTCCTCTCCCCTCAGTATGTAATAAAATGATGCATATTGTTATAAGATGTAATATGTTTATTGTATGTAGCTCACCTGGTGATCTAAATGTCATTCTGTTCAATGTGTGTAGAATAGTTGAGCATACATCGCACTGAAACTGATGTTCAATTTTCTTCCAGTTTCTGAAAATGATTCTGTACCTTGGTACACAACTGGTAACAATTGTGGAAATATATTGTACTGATTTTAGTATAGGTGTTCTCTGAGACTCTGATTATTATCCATCTCTGGCATGCGCATTGTCTCTGATCTCAGTCTTAATGTATTTTCGTTCTGTCTCAGTAATTGGTATACCAATCTGAATATATGACTACTGTAGTCTCTCTCTGGTCTGTCTTAATGTAACTTCATTCTGTCTCAGAGTAATTGGCCTCTCTGAATATGACTGCTGTATTCTCATTCGATCTCGGTGTACTGGTATCACTCACTCTACCTCTACAGTTACTTCTAGGTCCTTCTGTCTTAGTATTGGTCTTTCTCACTCTACCTCAAGTTATCTCTGTCTTGGTCTATCATTCTGCCTTTAATAATGGGTGTAATTTAATGGGTCTGGGTAATTTAATAGGTCTGGGTGTAATTTAATGGGTCTGGGTCTGGGTGTAATTTAATGGGTCTGGGTGTAATTTAATTGGTCTGGGTCTGGGTGTAATTTAATGGGTCTGGGTGTAATTGATCCTTCAGTCCCAAGTTATCTCTTTGTCTCTGTCTTAGGCTCTATCATTCGGCCTTTAATACTCACGTCTTTGTGTAATTGCTCATTCGGTACCAAGCTATCTGTTGGTCTTTCTGGTTATCTGTCTTCATCTCTCCTGTCTCTAGTTATCACTGTATCTATGTCATGGTTTATCTCTCTTTCTAAAGTTACCTTATAGCTCTGGCTCTATCTTGGTTTCACTCACTCTGTCTAGATATTCATCAGTCTATGTTGGTGTATTGGGCTCTTTCAATTACTACTAGTCTCTCCATGTTGGTATTGAAAAGGTGAATAAAATCAATAATAATACCCGCCAAGTTTACAATCAATTCATGTTTCTCTGTAATATGCTGAACAGAACTGACTTCAGATGGAAAAAGCCAGGATGAATTTGAATTTCCGTTTGCAAGTATGGAGTTATAGCATCATATTATGTCATCATACAGTATTGTACGGTATCATGCAGTATCGTATGTTGTTGTACGGTGTCATATAGTATTACGTGGCAGTATGTTAGTATCATGCTTAGTCGTATTTTCCTGACCCCCGTTCCACAGAACAATCGTAGCGCTATGACAGTCATTACTCCTTAGCAACTCCATGCTAACGTACTGGAGTAACGACTCTCTTCTGGAGTTACGACTCTCTGTTGGAGTTACGACTCTAATGGCACTACGATTGTTCTGTGGAACGGGCCCCAGGAGCTGCAACCATGGAACCATGCTTTGTCATAGCTTCATTGCTACATACAGTAGTTCATTTTGCCAGCTGCCTGTATGGCTTAAATAAAGATTCTCTTTGAATACTATTACTATTCATTGTAATGATCATGCTTCAAGCAGATATGTCATTGTGCTTTTTCATTAGCAATATGCTCTTCTTATTAACAAATGAAATTCAAAGATTTTAATGATAAATGTAGTAGACATCTGGCCTGCGCTTCATGAAAGGGTTGTATTGTAGTCCTGGCATAAATCAATATGTTATTTCTGCTGTAGTAAGAGCTCACCCGGATTTATTCTCAGACTACAGTACGACCTCTCCGTAAAATGCGGGCCTGGTACTTTAGTTTCATGTGCTCATCTGTGTTAGTCAGCACGAGCTAAGTAGTTGACCAGACCCTTCCTGTGCAAAACTGCGTAACTCTAGAAAGTAACTTTTACTCCAACCTTAGCAGTAGAGTTGTTGTATGGCTGTTGTTGGGGTTAAAGTTACCTAAAGGTACACCATTTTGAATAGAGGGACAACCCAGTAGTATTGTATTAATAGATAGGTTCTCATGTAGAATCCTGCTAGATTATTCAACATGTTAATTTTAATCAACTGGTTACACACACACACACACGCACACGGGCACACACTCACACACTCACACACAGGCACACACAGAAACACACACTTCCATCTGATCATATTTATATATTGTACATTATATTTGAATTTCCAACTGTTTGTACATTTAAAAAAGTCATAATGCTCTTTATCTTGCATATTTATTACCATAATAATTTATTTTTCATAATGCTGTATATATATAGCAACATATCATATACAGTTAGAGTAAACAACTTCAAACAAATACATATAGTCACTATGTTCCCGTAAGAATATATTGATCTTACTAATGTATTGATTAAACTAGTATCTTCATAAATGTGTTCGAATTTCATTAGAGGTAGCAACTCGGGACTTCCATATTTAGTTTTTCCTGATCAGCTTTCTTTAACAGAACATTTGACTTGTGTTTAGAACATACATTCTCAAAGAAAGGTTTCCTTCCTACAAATGTAGGTTCACTCATGACAAGCTCTACTGCAATAAGTTCTTAATTGTACGTTTATATGATACGTCAGAGCAGTAACCATTTATTTTACAATTCCGTTTGATCGGTAAAAGTTTGTCACTATTTCATTCTAAGCACTACATGCCCATTATCTTTATATCTATGCAGTATATGTAGATAGGTATTTTTGCTATCATCTTCCAGGACTGACCGAGCCGACCGTTGACATCTGGTTTCTAGACCGAGCCCTCCGATGGCATTTTCTTGCATCTTCCTTCCTGGAGTACTACAGACTGATGTTGATGCACCTTGGTCTCCCTCAGTGGCAGTATGCCTTCACAGATATCGGTCTCAGTGCTCAGGGGAAGGTAACTCTACTGCTTTCTGGCAAATCTTCCCGCTAACCTTCATGACGTGCGAGTGATTCAAAAGACGTACCTATTATATTAATACCAGATTTATAATAAGATTTTATCAAAAGCTATCCGATTGGCTAACGCCAAAGTTCAAAAGTTCATGAAAGGTCATCAGGACAAGGACTCGAGTAGGTCATCATCAAATCTTGTTTTGCAGAATAATGGAAACAAAGCAGGATTTGATATTTATTGGAATAGCCAAATCTTTACATCTAAAACAAAAAGATGATGAACCTTGAAATCTGATTGTATACCTTAATCAATTTAGTCTGTCAATACCAGCCGATGCTGGCAGGTTTACTGCAGCATTCAGTGCTACAGATGTTGCCTGGTTCCTCCTGCCCTAAACTGACAAGTCGTGATATAAGTGAAAGAATCTAAATCCCAATTCAAAAAAATAAATATATAAATAAATCATTTTAATAGGATAGCAAACTATTTCAATAGAATCAGTACAATTTACATAATAGATCTAATCATAATGTCATATTTCCAGAAATGGTTCGTGTATTTCTCGTATTACAGTAGTAGATGGTTCTGTTCACAGCAATGACTATAGTTACAACAACACTATACAAGCACATACATAGGCCCCATGTTTTGTTATTTTTCCAATTGCGACTTACGCTTTTTCCTTCCGAGTGGCACTAATCTAATCATTGGAGACAGCTTACTAATCTATAAACAGACATGACTAATCACAAGTTTAACACAGTCACCGCACGTGTGATTTTAACAGATTAGCCTGTGAGTAGGAACTTAGGTTTGTGAACTCATTAAATGACATTAATGACAACGCGAAATCTACAAATCGTAAATATGTTTTTTTTACTTAAATGTTACAAAATCGTGAAAATTTTGAGCCGCGAATAATACCCGTTTTACAGTATTTACAGAAATGGTTCGTGTGTATGTCGTATTACAGTAATAGATGGTTCTGTTCACAGCAATGGTTCAGCATGTTTGCTCCAATCCGTCTGGAAGTTGATGGGGAGGTAAGTGAGCATGCTGAGGTGGAGGCTGGGAAAACCGCGACAGAGGGAGGTGCAGCGACTTGTATCCTGGACATCAACAAAGTCTTCAAGTCCAGAGGAGACAGAAAGTAAGTGTCTCGAACAGGTCTTTCGAATGATTGTGTGGTGGGTCCAGTCTCATGACAACAGGATATTTACATCAGTCCACAGCAGTCGGGGGAACAGATAGCCAGAGTCCAGATATGCCAATGCCCATATTTATCATTGTATAATATCATTGAAATAGTGGCCAAATGTAGTTCTCGGGATATAAGTGTACATATTTTAGTGTTATACCCGAGAGGTGATCCTCCTGAAGTTACAATGTCAATGAACACATCAGGGGCCTGTTCCACAGAAAGTCATACTTGGCTGAACATGTACAGGAGGTGTGGCTCTCGTAGGGCTACGATCATTCTATAGAACAGGCTCCCGGGGCCATGTTCCCAAAGCCATCGTATACCTAACAACACCGTTAGAGGAAATTTGATGCAAAATAGTCTTCCTCCAGGAAGGCTAAACGATGTCATTGCTTCAGGAACATGGCCCTTGAATAGTAAATGTTTAACTAGAAGTACATCGTCTAGACTATATAGTCAGGAAAACTTGAGTGACTGTTAGTGGTAATGATATTACTCTTCCTTTCTGTGATATGCTTGGACTGCTTTACTCCAGGAAACAGGCAGTACCTACAGGCCAGAGTTCCAAGGAAAACCAACAGCAAGGTGGCAAAAAGAAACCTCCAGTGTCTTCAGCAAGGTAAGCTGTAGACACATGCCACTATAGTTATATGGCGACTCTCATACAATAATAATAATAATAATAATAATAGCTAATTGTAATGCACCAAATCCACCAAGTAAGGCAAGCTCAAAGCACCATATAATTATCCACGGTCAATGGATCAATGCACTTTGTTCCTTATCAACTCCCTGAGGAGTATACAACCCAAGCTGCTGTTTCCAGCACTACACAGGTAGACATCCTACCGGGTACCCATTCTCTGATGGATTTACAGATGGATACAAGGATAGTTACAGACAAAAACTAATTTTACACTAAAGTGAACAATTTCTTTGAACAAAACCTTAGAGCTATACATCGTTTTTGTAAAAGTTGCAAAAGTTGTTACTTCTCGAACTTGGTCTACTATTTTATGAATAGATTGATGTCTTCTTTTCCCAGGTCCCAGGGTTCCTTGAGCAGCAAACTATCTCAAGGATCTTCATTTCCAGGAATAGGAAAGGGACCAAAGTGACAGTGTAGGCCTCTTGTGTGATTCTGGATTAGGCTGGCAGCATCTGGTATCTCCGATGTAACATTGTAGCATGTATCCATCACTTGCAGCACAAGTTGCAAAAAATGTCTCAGATGCAATGTCTGTGATGAGTATGAAAAACTGTTTCTGAGCTACCAGCCCATTGTGCAAGACATGTTACATGTATGTAGAAGATACTCTTTATATGATGTGATAAGGAAGGAGGAATGGATAAGGACATGATGCATAGGAGAAATGATAAGATATGTTGAACATAAGCAACATGCCGAAGTTGAATAAAGAGCCATACAGCATCATGAATGTACATGTAAATAGCCGATTGGAGAAGTGATACAGCAGTGGTAGAATGTTAAGACAACAAATGTGAAGGTTTGAGTTTGAATCACTCCTGTACATGATGAACAATAGTTTCACATGCAGGAAATATTCAGATACAATCTCTAATATGTACTGTAAACTAATATGCAGTTAGTTACAATTCTTGGTTCCTCGTTTGCCAAACATTAAGCTTGACTGTATAATCATGGTCAACATTCTACCTGCTGGAGATTGCAATACATCCAGAGTATGGAAAGCTATTGTATTATGTATTACAGACCGACCACTAAACTGAATAACAGGCAGATTGATAATGTTTTCATATTGTATAGAGAATTTTCTCATTCACACAAATTCACAATAAAATAAACAGTGGCGTTTGTTTGTGTCTGTTTACAAATGTTTTGAAATCTACAAAGCAAACATGACTAAGACTGCTTGATATTATTTGGAATAATGTTTTGAGATTTTAATAATGCTTATCTATAGTATACATTTATATATAAATAAATAAAATGTTTCCAATGCATTTAATGTTAACATTACATTATTCACACTTTGACCACCCTGTACTAGTCCAATTGCTTGTTCTTGCTGCTGTGCGGCAAGTATTGGCTTATTCCTACAACTTGGATATCAAAGAATGAATATTTATTTAAGGTGTATTCATACCCCTTAATGTCAGTAAGAAAGCATGCCTTTTGATTTTCATGTGGATCTCTTGCATCATACCATAACATTTCTCTTTGGTGCGTTTTGGAGACATGCTTCAACCTTTATTGCTGAAGAAACAAAATGAATTTTCATCAAAATAAACCAAATATATTACTCGCAAATGCAATAACTAACTTTTTTTTTAATGATCTTTGCCCGTTTAAAATACTTGCGTTTTTTTTGCTGTTCAGTATATACTGATCAGACTTACGATAGGTCTTTGCTGCAAGATCACTAAAATACTGTGGAAAATGGAATTATAATCCTAAATTTCTCATTTGACTTCTTCAAAGTCTCAAATGCAGTCATAGTGTGTGGTCATTACATCTTCAGTACATCTTTTCTTGTGTTGAGTTACTACAACTCTCGATATATAAGACATCAAAACGTGTATTAGCATTATCGCCTTTATTATTGACTTGTCATACAGCAGAACCAGGCAGTTTATTGTTAATTAGTATGAAGCTATATAGAGACACTCCTAGAGACAGCACGCAGCATAATGTGAGGACCAACAGCACACACAGGAAGAATGTCCAGTGCATGGAGTGGGTGTGGTAGTGGCCGGACCTGGAAGTTGGTCTGCGCAGCAACCTGGTCTTCCTGTCCTGCTTCTTCCTTCTCATCAACTCTTCTGTTATCTTGTACTTGCTAGATACTGCATTAATCTCATGTTGGCCGTTGTGAGACCTTTTCTGCCGTTCTGTGTTGCATGAATTCTGAATGATAAAGCACATGGCTGGCCAAGTCATAAGTGTACAGCAAATTTTACGAGTAAAGGTTGCACACATCTCTGGCTATGTCATAAGAGTGTACAACAAATGGTACAAGTAAAGGTTGTACACATGGCTGGAATGTTATATGTGCGTGTGTGCGTGCGTGTAGCGAATGTTACAAGTAATAGTTGCACACGTGGTTGCCATTATAAGAGTGAAGTGTAGGTAGACATACATCAGATTTAGTCTAGTAAAGGTTATATCGGAAGCAAAAATTTAAAAGAAACTACGTAGATGTAGTTTGAAAGTTTCAATATTTATGAATGCCAAAACGGTGCTCACCCCGTCACAATTGGAACTGCATGTAGTGAAATTACAGTCAAACTTGATGTCAGCATCTGTGCTTAGACTGAAGGAATTGAAGAAAGGACTGTAGCTAGTGTTGCCAACGGTGATGAAACCGACGTCCTTCTTGAATACAATACCGTCACCGCACCTGCAATGCACGACATCGTCGAGGCTTGATAGTATACTTGTTTGAAATTTACATGTAGGCATATTGTGTATCAGTCTGGTATGTTTTTAGGACGATACACTATGCACATACTATCATATCAGTTAACAGTTTACTCTTACTAGTATGAAGAATCGCGTCACATGTGTGCATAATCATTCAAGAATGAAGTAGTCTCGTGCATTTTAGGAACAAATCGCTAGGATAAATCAATATTATAACCTTACCCCGCTCTCAGTATAGCGTATCTAGAATTTGTGTCGACACCCACAACATCGCAAGAAGATGGTTGGAGACCAACCTCCCCATCCTTGCCTGAAAATACAATGCAGTCGGCGGAGTCTTTCAATGCAGAATACTGCACGTTCACTAGCTCGGGATTCCTCTACCCTTCCCTTCTGACAATAAGAGACTTATTGTATGTGTTAGGTAATGATCATGGGGAAATATAATCTCTTATGGTCAGCAGCGAAGGTTAGAGGTATCTCGAGCTACACGTTCACCTTAGGTAGTGCGATTACATAGGCATACACGGCAAAGACAACGAATAGAAAATTCGCATTCGAGGACTAAGGTCCACTTGCACGACGCTTTTGTATGCTACAATAGTTGCTTACACTTAAGGACTTACAATTGACGTTACAATAGTCTTATTCAGAAAGCCTGCAAGAGCTTCGTGCGACTTAATTCCAATTGTAGAAGATTATACGTCTATTGTAGCTCACTTGGAGGTATATCATGCTGCAGATAGAACATGAATACCACACTCAGACACAGTATACCGGCTCCGAGCCAACCAGTCCTTGCTTTACCCTTTTAATGCTGAGCGCCAAGCAGGGGAACAACAAGTACCATATTTTACCGTCTGTTGGTATGACGCGACCGGGGATCGAACCCGCAACCTTCCGCACTCCGATCTAACCATTACACCACGGAGCCAGCATTTATGACGGTAAAAGCTTAAGACAATAATGGCAACAATGCAGTGGATGTTCATGTAGGTGAACTATTATAGGTAGTACCATCAGTAGTAGCCATGAGCTGAATCTTCTTCCCAGCTGGGATGTCATGATCAATGTAGACGCCCTTGACATCGATCACCTTAAGCTGTATCTGTGATGTTATATACGGTCCGTAGTGGAACTGCATCTCGATGGGTGCCACCAATCTGGCCGAGTATAGAACTTTACAATAACCTCAGTGATGAGTGATTGCATTACTTACTGATAGTTCGATCTTCGACAAGGATGAAACATAACGGTAACATATTACAGACTACACCAGAGGCTTCCTGGAAACAGACCGTATGCCTACTTACGTCAATGCACCAGAGGCTATTAATATTTACAAAAATATTTTGTCATCAATACTAACATGTTTCAGCATAGGAAATGTTAGAACTGATGCATTTGGCCCTTGCACGAGGATACTAGTATACTCTTAACAGCATTCACTTGCTAAATATACTTGTTTGCTACGCGCGTGTATTTTTATAATAAGAGTAATCGTGCAGGTGTTACCGGCGTTGGTATGTCAATGCTATCTCAAACTGTCACCGTGTATCTCACCCTGCTATGACAGTCTTGTTGCCAGTAGTTTCTTTCCCGCCTTCTCCAAAGGTGCACGTGATTACGTACTGTTCCTCACTGGTTAAAATGGGACTTCCGTCCTCGCCCAAGGCAACTGTGACGATGGTTGAGTAGACTCTTGCTCCCGGTCGCTTCTGGAAAATTTAATAAAGTATATATATTATGTGACAGTGTGATATTTGCCATAATATTCTTAATGAGTCTTACAAATTAGAACATCTGAATCAAGTGTATTGTTATACTACTCACAATTTAATAAGGATCATAGAATCTTTTTTTATGAAACCACATGCAATTTTGGTTACTGCTTTTGATGCACAATATATTGTCAAAATGACATTCAATCAAACATAAAACACATGT
>JAUTBT010066313.1:0-14190 GCA_032361225.1 Lepetodrilus schrolli
ATGATCAGGACCTAGAGGTAGACTGTTCACACTGTACCAGTTGATGGTAGGAGATACTGCCAGCATCAGACATGATCAGGACCTAGAGGTAGACTATTAGCACTGTACCAGTTGATGGTAGGAGATACTGCCAGCATCAGACATGATCAGGACCTAGAGGTAGACTGTTCACACTGTACCAGTTGATGGTAGGAGATACTGCCAGCATCAGACATGATCGGGACCTAGAGGTAGACTATTCACACTGTACCAGTTAATGGTAGGAGATACTGCCAGCATCAGACATGATCAGGACCTAGAGGTAGACTATTCACACTGTACCAGTTAATGGTAGGAGATACTGCCAGCATCAGATATTATTAGGACCTAGAAGGTGTTTGTCTGCAGATCCAGCTGAAGGTGTCCAGAGAAGGGAACAATGGCATGGTGAAGCTCAAGTGGGTCCTGACTGGCAAGGGGACAGGGGCCAAGTATGTGACCCCAGGGGACTTCAGCAGTTTGACAGGGTTCATTGACATGGCCTCAGGTAGGATTTTCATGTACTGATAGCAGAGATCAGAAAGAAATCAGTTTTATATAAGGATCAGGTGACGAGGTTTTTGAGTACGATTTCATTTTCAACTCAATATTTGTAAGAGGATTTGTGAACAAAACTTTTTGTTGAGCTTGAAATCGTACTCAAAAATGTTTCGTCACCTCAGAGACAAATTGAAGAAAATTTATATTCTATAAATTTTAGCTCATAACCTCAAGCTTAATGATCATGCTATGTAAAGTTACAAAATATTCCAAATTATGCCAATGCAATACTAACCTTCTACATGATGGGACAGCCAGAGGTGTATGAATAATCCAGCAGGGAGAGAGTTAACAGTCTTGGATGCTGGCAAGAACGTCTTTCTCAGATGCTGACATTGTTCATTCTACGTGTCTTCAGTTGATTATTCTCTTCCTACAGGTGTGTCTTCAATGAGTCTGGCTATTTCTGTCCTGGCCGACAACATCCCAGAAGTGAACGAGACAGTGACAGTGTCACTGAAAATAGAGTCCTCCACCGTCACACAGAGGCTGCGACCGGGGTCAACCGAGGTCGACGTCACAGTCCTGGCCAATGACAATCCAGCTGGAGTGTTTCAATTCGCAGCAGCTCCTCTGATGCAAAACAGCTATAGCATAGAGGTATTGTATTAGTAGATGCATTTAGTTAGAATATAGAAATGTTATGTTGTTGTAGACGGGGCTCAAGATTATGAAACATTTCTGAGTATGATTTCATGTCTACTAGAAGTTTTGTTCACAAATCTCCATATGAAATTTGAGCTTGAGCATGAAATTGTACTCAAAAACTGTAATATACGATGCTTCTGCTGGTCTAGGCCAGCAGGGCTTCTATATTATAACTACATGCATCTACCCCTTTGGCTCAGTTCGTAGAGCGTTGAATTCACAATCTCGCAATAGGTTCGAATCCCAGGATCGGCACTGTCGTTACCTTATCATGATAGTTATTGTATAGAGATTTAATGTAGTTATTTGTATAGAGATTTAATGTAGTTATTTGTATAGAGATTTAATGTAGTTATTTGTATAGAGATTTAATGTAGTTATTGTATAGAGATTTAACTAATCAAGATAGTTACAGAAAAATGGTATTGTATTAGGAAGATAGTTACAGAGACTATCCCAAGCATAGTAGCTATACAGACTTAGCCAAATGTGATTCAGTGAAGTTCTATGTCATCTTCCCCAATTTCTTTGACATTCTCAGGAAGGTTCGGAGTCTGTGCTGGTTGTGGTGGAGCGTAGTGGCGGCAGTCTCACCACCTCCGAGGTCCGGTATCAGGTGGATCCCAATGGAGACAGTGAGTTCTATGGGGGAACCAATGTGCTCAGGTTCAAGGTCGGTGAAACCAGGGCTACTGCAACACTAGTAGCTAAAGCTGATGGAGTCCCAGAGGTGAGAATAATAATAATAATAATAATAATAATAATTAATACTTAATAATTAATAATAAATAATAATAATTAAGAATACTAATTAATACTACTATTAATTATAATAATTAATAATAATTATAATAATTAATAATAATTATAATAATAAATAATAATAATTAAAAATACAAAAATAAATAATAATAATAATATGTACACTTATTGATTACCAAATCCAAAAGCATGCAATGCTTATAGCACTTCATTACTATACCAGGGCTATGTTCAGGATGCAATATACATCTCTATGAAGTGCTACATAGCACTACAATAGCCGTTCAGCCAACACATGGCAGTATTAGGTAGCATTAGCTTTTTCTTCGGCTTTTGAGCCTGTAGTGTTTTGTAGGAAATAGTTGGAAAACTCAAAGCATGAAGGGAATGGATTCCATGCATGCACAAACCGATTTCCTGCTATTTCCCTACGAAATCGTTCAGCCAGCCACTACTTTGTAGAAAAGTAGTGTAGTGTAGTGTAGAGAAATGTATTGCAGCCTGAACACAGCCCAGTCAATTCTCTGGGGAGTATACAACCAAAGCTGTTATATTCCAGGCACAAGAAGGTTAGCATTCATATTGCCATCTCATCTTACTGGGGTAAAGATGTTGAGGAATCAAATCATAAAATATATGAACTGGCCCCGAGGTTATGGCCTTTTAGTAAAAAATTATTTCATTTTGTATGGGGATTTTGTGAAAACTTTTGTAACCCTGGAGCCTGATTAAACATTTTCCATGGTGACTACTTGAACTTCCCATAGATGTTTGTCATGAATGAGTTTGATATGGCATAGCTAGACCTCTAACTTGAACACCTTCTAACAGTTTATAACAGTACCACAAGACATTTATTGTTCATAATCTTCCTTCACTATTACACTTGACTAGAATCTGCAAAAATGTTTTATGTTTTATGAAGCTGATCTATGTTTTATGAAGCTGATCTATGTTTTATGAAGCTGATCTATGGGTAGTGATGCAGTTTTTATATTTTCAGTCACTAACTCTATGTATCAGGTTATATGTAGAGTGTAGTATGAGTGTTTTACATTTTTTTTTTTATGTCAGTTTTATTTGATACCTGTACAAGGTATTGCAAGACTTTTGTACTTCAGAAACACCTGCCCCAAGATTATGAAATGTTTTTGAGTACGATTTCATACTCAACTCAAAGTTTTGTTCACAAATCCCCATATATAATTTGAGGCTTGAGCATGAAATCGTACTCAAAGGGTTTTGTAATCTCGTGGCCTGATGTGGCTGGTTTTTTTAAAAAGTTAAATATGTCAGAATTACTGGAAGAAAACATACTAAAAAAGGTTTTGCAATGTCGGGTCCTATATATGACTTTTTTTGTTGGAATTGCTGAAAGATATTTTACTTTGAATTTCCAGCTGGATGAGCAGTACACACTGCGGCTATTTAGCCATGGAACTCCTCCCTCCAAACTTGGTTCTCGGACCGTCATTCTTATCACAGTGAAGAAGAACAACAACCCATATGGAATAATACAGTTCTCCATCGATCCTACCATTGTCTACATGGGTAGGGAACAGTTCTAGGTCATCGTAGGCTGCATCATCTTACAGCCATTAAATATAGTGTCTGTTATACTCAGGCTTTTAAACAGAGTTCTAAGAATGTAAGTTAGAGGAGTCATAAAATATTTTTCTGTCAAGCAAATGTGCCAGAGCCAATCATCATCAGCATATATATAATGACACACCTCCCACAGATAATATAGTGAAATTCCCCATGGGTACTATAAGGTAATGCGGATTAGTATCCCATGTTGCATTCAATAGATCCTAATGAGATGCATAGGTTTTGATGGTTGCGCTACTTTAGTAGCCACTGTTGAGAAGTAGTGTTTGACTGTGCCTCTGTGTCTGACTGTGCCACTGTGTTTGACTGTGCCTCTGTGTTTGACTGTGCCACTGTGTTGTCCAGGTGAGAGCACAGAGAACAACGTAGTCTTCAGGGACCTGATTGTCCAGAGAAGCCAAGGGACATTTGGTCGAGTGTCAGTCAAGTGGGCGCTGTCCACTAACGCCAAAGACGACCTCTTCCCGATGAATGGTCAGATTACGTTTGAAGAGAGACAGGCACAGCAGACTATCCGAATACAGTCACGTGCAGATGACGTAAGTTCCGACGTCTCGCCATGGTATGTGTCTGGAGACTGTAGATGTATGCAATGCCCTCCAGCCCTGCACATTAGTAGATTATGATATGGCCTCAAATTAACATGGTAGGCAATATATCAAATATATTATTTTGATCCTGTCTAGAGTTTAGATTTGTTCCCCTTTAAACTGATGTTGTCTTTACGCTTTGTACTTTTTTTCAAGCTTTGAAGCAGTCCCTGAAATTACTGTAAATTACTTTTTATGTCAACTCGCATTATTATAGTGCTATATAAATATACTATTATTATTATATTTATTATTATTACATTTGGTGCTTGTCATATATCATAATAATAGCTTGTTCAGTTCATGGGTATATGAGACATATTTTAATGAATATGTGGTCAAATAGTCCACATTTAATTAACCTCTGTACAGACCAAATCCTATTGGTACAGTGCGATGGATGCAGGAATTACACAGCTAGTGATATATGTACACTTCCTGTCTTCCATCAGATCCCAGAGCCTGACGAGAGATACATACTGCAGTTGTCTCCCCCTGAAGGTGGTGCACTCCCAGGCATACCAACAAAAGCAACCATTATTATTCGAGAAAATGATCACCCAGTTGAATTTACAGGTATTGCTTAACCTCTCCCTGCTGGATTAGGCATAGTCACTGCTCTTTAGGGCATCTCCGGTTGCCTTCAGCATGGAGAGGTTTAACTTCCTTAATGTTTACCTATACAGGGATGAGAATCTTCCGCCGATTTTGAAGCTCTGGGATCGATCACGTAAACCTGGCCGTTGACTGTGGCCACTGGATTCTGGCTGTTTCAACTGAAAACACAATTTCCCATTCTCATCCCTGCATTTATTTAACAATGGCTGCACCTGTTAGACCTGTTTCTGTCAGTTTCAACTTTAATCATCACAGATACATGCTAATAATTGGCTAATATATTCAGAAAAAGAAATGCTAGTAATAACCACTTTACTTTAACTTTGAATTATTCCCTTTCATTCATTCATGTTTATTCATGATTTTCCATGACATATTACATTTGTTGGAATACATTTATTTGGCTACATTGTATGATGCAATATCATATGTCATTTATTAATCTCTGGGTACAAATTAGGTGTTTCCATTATTGGATGGTTTTAATTCTAATAATTGGAATATTACAGTAGAATTCATATAGACATATGTATATTTCATTTTCTAAAATCAAAATGTTTTGATTTTAAAAAAAAATAATTAAAAATATTGTCCTACTTTGTTTTCCAGAGCAAATGCTATACCAGAACGAGCCATCTCAAGCCAGACTAACCATTGTCCGAAATGGCCGTCTCACGGAGGCGCTGACAGTCAAATATCGGACTCTGGACGAATCTGCATCGTCGCTTACCAAAGACTACTCTCAGGTCAACAGCGACGTTACTTTCAACCCAGGGGAGACAACCAAGTCAATTGTTTTGAACATCCTGGATGACAACTTCCCAGAAGGCAACGAGACCTTCACAGTGCAGCTGTATGATGTTGGAGGTCAGGGAGGCTTCATTGTTTTATTTTTCTTAAATCTAGTTCAGTTACTGTAAAACACTTATATTTCACGGACACAAATTTTGTGCAACTAAAATAGGATAAAGCCAAGTAACTAGCGATGACTAGGGCAACACGTGGCCTCAGACATCGTGATTGCAAAACAAGGTCAGAGTTGATTGCCGCTTATCATGTTTTACTTGAGTGGTGATTGCCGCTTGTAACGTTTCACTTGAGTGGTAGGAATAGACTAATACTAGTATATATTTTTACGTTGAATTAATTTTTAATAACTTTGTTTAATTAAATTATTCAAACGTATCTTCTGTGTTATGTTTTTCATTCATTAGTATTAATTACATCATAAAGTAATAATTATTAGATCCTTTATTACCATCCTTTTCAAAAGAGCATATGACTGAGCGCTCTTGAGCAGGGACTATATCTGGATAAGTAGCGCTATATAAATACATAATATATATTTCGCGCGGACTATAATTTTGCGCAAATTGTCTTTTCGCATATAGCGTGTAATATATGTGTTTTACAGTATATGAAGTCTCCGATTAATGTGTAACTTCACATTATATTTTTCGTTAATGTTATTTCCTATGTCATTGATGCTCTAGTTTGGCATACAATGCAGTGACACCCCTATTTCGAAGCATGGAATGAAAAACAAAAAGGCTCAATTTGCACGTGCTGATGCTCTTCTTCACACACTCAAACGTGCAAATAGAATCTTTTTGCCTGTTCCATCTTTCGGACGTCGCCCCTCTGCATAAAATAATACTTACTCATAATATTTAATGATCGTTATATAAACAGATTTGTTATTAATGGTTGAAAATTTTTATTTTGTACATTTTGGTTAGGGCATACAAAATAATATTTTTTGTTTGTTTTTCATTCCATGAAGTGTTTACCTAGATAATCTATGAATCGTTGTGGGAAATATTATTGCAATATCTGAAAATAACTGCTCTGTATGTAATTTTTTGCTATAATTAATTATGATTATATTCGTTATTATTTCAGGTGGTTTTATTCTGACCAACAAATCCATCGTCACAGTGATGATTCTGGCCAATGATGATGCTTATGGAGTATTTAAATTCAAAGAACCGCTAGAGCGGAAAGCAAGCGAAGGAGAAACTGTGTATTTTGAGTGAGTTTAAGATAATAATGAGGAGGGGGGAGAGAGAAGGGTAAAGAAGAAAATGAGAGAGAGAATACTAAATAAAAGTATTCAGTTTTGAAGAATCCATTTTAATGTAGTGTTTAATTGTGGTAGGGATCAATCAGAACATCCTCATGTCATTTCCGCTTTGCACCAATAATCACTCTGACCCAGATTTAAGATTTAAATATTTTAAACATTTGAAACCTCTCACACTGTGTGAGACCACTCGCCCTTTCCATATCCTATTTAACGGGACCACTGCCGATTCTGGGATTCAAACCCATTTCTGCTGGATTGTGAGTCCAACACTCTACCAACTGAGCCAAAGGGGTAACCCCGCTGGCCGAGACCAGTAGGAGCATCTTATATCTTTGACCTTGCCGTGTGTTCCAGCATCCTACGAGATAAGGGGTCATACGGTGAGGTGGATGTCCTGTGGGAGCTACGGGACATCTTGACCGGGAGAGTTGTGTCCGCCACTGATGAGTTCGAGAACACCAGCGGAACGGTCAAGTTTAAACAAGGTCAAGGTCAACTCCCGGTCAAAATTCGACCTCTTTCCGATGACAAACCTGAGAACGACAAGACATACAGTCTAATTCTAACTGCTGTTAGGGGTGAGTTCAATTTTGAATATTTAACCGTCTTCTTGCTGCAGTCAAACCGAGAAGCCATGATTATGATTAGTCCATAAATAAAATTAATTTAAGTGAAATGGGTCTTACATCAGTCTATTCATGTGAACATATTTGTGCTTTAGAACCGGCATAACTTAGTCTTGAGAATATGCAGAATTAAATTATTTATCTAGAAAGACTCCCATTAGTGCTCAGATGAACAGATTCTTGAAGGAAACTGGAGATGCCAGAGGTCCGAGAAGATGTACAATGGAATGGTTTACCATGAACATTCCCTTCTCTGTCCTCAGTGGTCTCCGGTAGGTCGGATACAGTGCTGGCCAGACTAGCGTCCTCTATGACCGTTGCCAAACTGACTGTCAAGCAGAGCGATGAACCCTATGGCAAGTTCGCCTTCCCTGCGACTTTGGACGAGATGAACATCGCTGAGGATTATACCTCAGGGAAGAGCAGCGGAGCCCGAGCCACTTTCAAAGTGGAGCGCCAACAGGGAACTCTTGGCACCACACAGGTACTGCATGCACCATGGTTCCAATTGTCCCCATCTACCTGCATGCACCATGGGTCCAATTGTCCCCATCTCTTTCCTTATGTATATTTTACCTATAAATATGTCATACTAATTTACGTTTCTGATGCGATCATGATAGGATGTCCTGTCTGTACTGTGGCAAAGCAGTTATCATCCTTGGTCTGTCGGTCCCATCGTCGCAAATGGATGAAAGATTCCTGAAGCGATGTTAAACTCCATAATCACTCATCACTGTACTAATTGGTGCTTGCAGGTTTATTGCAACATTCAGCACTACGGATGTTGCAGGTTTCCTCCTGCCATAAACTGACAAGCCGTGATATCTGAAAGAATCTTGAAACTGGATCTAAGCCCTAATTTTAAAATAAATAAATAAATTATAATAAATAATAAATTAAACATAAAAAAAACACTAATATATATATATATATATATATTGTGTGTGTGTTGTCCAGGTCTTATGGCAGGTATATTCAGACAGGATGGGAGGTAACCCTCCTAAACTGGTGGACCTGATGTTCGTAGGGTACCACGATGACCGAGTTGCCAGCATCGCAGACAGACGAATACCAGGAACTGGCACTGAGGTTTTCCTGTTCACAGGATTCGATGGTACGATCTCCACTCTCACACATTACTACTGTTGGAGGTGGATGGTACGATCTCCACTCTCACACATTACTACTGTTGGAGGTTGATGGTACAATCTCCACTCTCACACATTACTACTGTTGCTGATAACACTTTTGATACTTTACTACTGATGATGTGTTTATTTAATCAGTACCAGTTGGTGCTCACAGGTTTACTGAACCACTAAACATTACAGATGTTAAAAGATTCCTTTTGACATAAACTTAGAAGCCGTGATACGAATGGAATAATATGGAAAGTGGCTTTAATCACCAATTTAATATTTTTCAATAAACTAAAGAACAATGAGAACATTGATATATATGTTGTTAAACGCAACAAATTTTTGAATCATTTCTTTTGAATTTATTTCTCAATTGTATCACATCGTGACAGATTCCTGCAGCAATGTTAAACTCCATAATCACTCAACTGTATCATGGACCATAATAAATAGTATCACCATGATTATTTTACAATAGTTTTCATTCTATCTGCAAGTGGAGGTAACACTGAGTACTAGTATCCTATCATCTATCGTCTAAGGGGATGTAAGTGTACCCGTCTATTACATGGGTGTTCGTGTTTCCATAGGGAGTTACGTGACCGTGAAGCCAGCAGCCCAGCCTCAACCAGTGGACATCATGAACGGGTTCAGTCTGAGTGCCTGGGTACAGCCCACCAAGACCTCCAGCGGCTACATCATCGCCAAGACTTCCCCAGACGGCCTGCAGCATTACTACAGTTTGAAACTCATCCTAACCCCTACCACCTCCACAATAGAGTTGACCTTGTCCAGAGCAGACAGTGTACGTTCCTTAATTTGTACCCTCAGTACAGTCTTAGACTGATCATAATGTCAATGATCTCCACCATAGAGTTGACCTTGTCCAGAGCAGACAGTGTACGTTCCTTAATGTGTACCCACAGTACAGTCTTAGACTGATCATAATGTCAATGACCTCCACCATAGAGTTGACCTTGTCCAGAGCAGACAGTGTAAGTTGCTTAATGTACACCCATTTTAATACATTTTAAGTCTGATCACATTATCAACCATGTCCAATATTGAGTTGACCTGATATTTTACAATATACAGAGTAGTCTTCGACATCTAACATTGAGATCTCCTCCTGTGTCCATTTCACACCTGGGGTGCATTCAGGCTCCACTACATTTCACTACACTACAATATACTCCTTTTCTACAAAGTAGTGGCTGGCTGAATGGGTTCATAGGAAAATAGCAGAACAGCTTCTATAGCACTACATAGTACGTTGTAGTACTAGTACTATGTAGTGAAAAGTAGTGCAGCCTGAACGCACCCCAGTGTTGAATATTACAGCTTGCCTGAGACTTTATATTTCTTTCACATTGATTTACTGAAATTTTTACATTTAACTTGAATACAAAAACAAACCGACATTCCTAAGGTGATATTCTAAACATTCTGTGTGTTCATTACACAGGGTAGCCAAGTTTTACCAGCATTGGTTTCCAAGAACCTACAGGATGATGTCTGGCATCACATTCTGGTATCCGTGGGCAACCGTACCGCTTGGACCTATCTGGATGGTGTTCTCATCACAACTAGGTATGATTTCAATGTACTTTCACCATCTAGAACATTGCTGTGATCCTCCATTTAATTAGAAGAAAAGTTAGGTCCCATGCATTCCTGGGTTGGCCCTTGAGATCAGTTTCAGTTTGTATTCTTTGAAAACAACCAAATGGTGGCACATGAGAAAACAATACATTAATTAATTGTGACCAACATGAGGGATGTGGTCGTAGGACAGAAATCGAGTCAATAGTGTAGTAATTTTACAAGAGAATATACACAGTAATACATATAGCACATGGTAACGTATAATAAATAAATACAAACATAAATATATACTCAACAAAATTAATTAAGAGTCAGTAGACTTTTGAGGCATATAAATTTAGCTTTATATTATTTTAACAAGGAAGAATTTCCAAACAACTACAGGCTCTTCAAGAAGTTGCAGATGCATTGGAAGGAGAATGGCACCAAATTCCTCAAGCCAAATTCTGAAAATTGATAGAAGGTTTTGCTACTAAATCTCAGCTGGCTTTTAATTAATTTTGTTGAGTATATGTATGTATAATAACGAGATGGTAATGGTCTGTGATATGACATGAATTGTAGCTGTATCATGAGGGGTCTGGCTGAACAGACAAAGGTGATTTTCATTGATGCACAAAATGCATGCAACTCGTGATGGGGTATAAAACTTTTGTCTTCCTGCTCAGAAATTTATTTCCCTCTCAGCTGCACATGCATTTTATTAAGATCATTTGAAAGAATCAGACAACAGCATTCTGACATCTGGCAGGTTGAGATAAAATTATGAATAAAACCTTCTTGTGCCTGAAATGGAAGTTTGGGTTGTATACTCCACAGGGTGTTGAGAACACTGATCCATTGACCAGGGTAATACATTAGTCTAGCGCTTTGAGTACATAAATACATTTATTATCATTATTATTATTATTACATAATTACACTTATTATTATTTTCATTGTTACATAAATACACCTATTATTATTTTTTAAATTATTATTATTATTATTATTATTTTAAAGTCCAGTTATGAGTACAGAGCTGGAGATAACAATGTATGACTTGTATTCAGGGCACTGATCTCGCCTGTCTGGAAGGATGCAGAAGGAATGCTGCTGGTTGGGGCACGGACGCCTGGTGAGGAGAGGTTCCAGGGATACATGCAGGATGTCAGGGTCTTCCTTAGAAGTCTCGTCAAAGAGTGAGTACTTCCGCGATGTATATACAACCATGCTGATCCTGGGATTCAAACCTGTATTGCTAGGCAACGCTCTACCGACTGATCGAAAGAAGTAACCAGTAGACCAGTAGCACCACCTTGTATTGCACCTAGCTACGTATATATAATTATGTAGCCGGGTATGATATAAGATGCTCCTACTGGTGTTGGCCAGCGGGGTTACCCCTTTGGCTCATTCGGTAGAGCATTTGACTCGCAATCAGGTACGAATCCCAGGATCGGCATGATCCTCTGTTACATATATTATATATATATATTCACTTCTTACAATCATGAAATCCTAAAATATTTTGTATTTTGAATTGAATTTATAGTATGAAAGAAAACTTATTTGTGACTGATGGCAATAAAGAAAGATGTTATATTCTTCCAGTGAGGTATCTGAGATTTTCGAGACACCCGCCAAAAAGGACATTGTGCCTATATCGGGCATCTTGACATACCAGCCAGGACTTCGTCTGGGGACATTCTCCATCCAGTCCATCCAGGACATCGAGGAGGAAGGCAATGAGGTGTTCTCTGTGACTCTGGCATCTGCCAACGGAGGCGCGTCCGTGTCCGATAAGCAGGCCATCGCTACACTGACCGGTGAGAACTCATCTCCTCTCTTCAAATCACGCTCTTTGGGCCTGGAACTACAATTTGTATAGGTTACCTTGATAATGCTATGATTCAGTTTCCGTATCCAATCAGTAAAAAATTTGTAACCAGATTCAATAATTAATATTGAATTAGATCAATGATTCATATATTAAACCATTTTGACCCAGAAGCGAGATCATCAGAATGAATTAATAGTCCACCTGTTATCCTATAATTATATAGGTTTTAAATATGCACACACTGTTTATGAATGATCTGCTTTGACCTGTACAGTTCTGAAGAGTGACAATGCCAATGGCTTGTTCGGCTTCAAGCAATCCTGCCAGCCTAGCCGCACCTCCCAGGAAGATGCCTTCATCCGCTGTGTCGTAGGTCGTACCCGTGGCGACAACCGTAAGGTCACCGTTATCTGGAATGTGCTACAGCTCACACAGAAGGGTTTTGTAATGGCCATTGATGACTTTGTACAGCCCGCAGGCGCCCTGGTGTTTGGGCCTGGAGAGAGGGAAAAGGTGGATTATTTTCCCAATCCTGTTTTTATTTTTTTCTTATTTATATTTTATTCATCAGAATAGTATTGGAAAACAGTTGTCCAACTTAATAAATCTGCCGATCCTTGGATTTGAACCCAAGTCACATGGATTGTGAGTCAAACACTAACAACTTATCCGAAGGGGTAACCACAATGATCAAGACTAGTAGGATCATTTCATGTTGTATCTTTTACTTTTTTCAGATTAATATCTCGACATTTCACCATTTCAATTTTGCAAGCAATCTTCGCTTTTCGTATGAAATAATATTTTCTTAATTGGAATTCCAGATGCTTGAGATTCAAATCAAGGATGAAAATATACCAGAAACGACTGAGATATTTAGTGTCCTCTTAAAATCGGCAATATCTGATGACGGTATTATTGGTTCGACCAATCAGAGCGGGGCTAGTATTGACCCTGCGACTAGCACATCACCTCTGATCATTGGAGACACAGACTTCCCTCATGGCATGCTACAGTTTACCACTTCCTCTGTTCCTCCACTGCCCTCTGACCCTATGATAATACCCGCTACAGGGCCAATCAAGGTGAGTGACTCAATCTTCCTCTCAGCCAATCAAAATGGGTTACTCAATCTGGTGGGTGATAGCACAGTGGTAGATTGCCAAAGGTCCTGAGTTCAAATCCATCTCGTGGACTCGCAATTAATGTTTCCTGTAGTTGTTATTGGATGTATTCTCTGTTCTATTTTAGAGCAGGTCATCCTTGGTTCATCAGTACCATCCAGTGCTCACAGGTTTACAGAAATACTATGTGCTACAGGTTCACTGGCTGTTGCATGTGCATAAGGATGGATCCAAAATTATTTTAGATTTTAATTGCAGAAAATTATCCAACAACTAAATGTGCAGCTAACATCAATATACTGTGTTACATTTTATATATGTATCCCACCAACATCCTTCAATGAAAATAATGGTATTAGAGAAAAAGGAGAGTTTGCTGTATCATTTCTCTGTTGAATTCATACATTAACATTTCTATAAGACATCTGTATGAAACATTTTTATGATACATTTATATAAGACAATTGATATCTTTAACTGTTTATCTGTTACCAAGGCAACTGTTCATCTGCTACCAAGGTAACTGTGTTTGTCTGTCACCCAGGTAACCGTGCAAGAGGAGAGCAACGTGGCATCACTACTGGTGGTCAGGGCACAGGGTCTGATTGGTCAAGTGTCCGTGGAGTGGAGGACAACAGATGGCACTGCTAGGAGCGAGGGCAAGAACCCGCCAGACTTTGTGGTCAGTACTGCAGACCTTGTTCTCACCCAGCTAGTCCTAGTCAATACAGATTCACAGCAAAAAAAGGTTAGGTGTCCTGTTAGGTGTCCTGTTAGGTGTCCTATTAGATGTCCTGTTACGTGTCCTGTTAGGTGTCCTGTTAGATTTCCTGTTAGATGTCCTGTTACGTGTCCTGTTAGGTGTCCTGTTAGATGTCCTGTTACGTGTCCTGTTAGGTGTCCTGTTAGATGTCCTGTTACGTGTCCTGTTAGGTGTCCTGTTAGATGTCCTGTTACGTGTCCTGTTAGGTGTCCTG
>JAUTBT010066324.1:0-14189 GCA_032361225.1 Lepetodrilus schrolli
TATGTAGTAATTTATAACAATTACTGCTATTGACAAGCAGTGCTTTGAAAATAATTGTGCATTCAAATCTGAACAATGTATAAGCACTGGTGTTTATAACAAGTATTGACAATTATGTTTATTTTCTGGCACCTGACCATTCATAATCTCCAATTATTATTATTTTTATGTTGCCTGACTGATTGGCCAAAATATCAAATTATATTTATTAATAATTTTTACCGACCGAGCCAAAATTATCACAGAAAATTCCGTACAGTAACGAATGAAATAAGTATGGCCTAACCAGTCATTAACATGGCCAAAGGACAGTGCCTGCATGGAGCTATGAAAATGTTTGAACTTTTAATGTGACAGATCACCTGATAATAATATGGCTCACACTTTCTCTATTTCAGTTGATGCAGTCCATAACTGGGTCCTCGGTCCCGCAGAATGTGGTCATAGCAATGTCTGGAATTGCCAAAGTCTTCGTTGGGGAGGTAGTCGAGTCAGGTATTGTATTCTAGCTCGTCTCAAAACTATTCTTTCCATTTGCAATATTAAAAGAATGCTTGAAAATAATATGATGATGTTACTATAAGGGCAATTCGGCTACTTGAACTCTCACAATCGGATCATATTTTGTTTTAAGTAAAAATAGTTTGATATTATTTTAATTCATGCCAGAAACCTGTTTATAGATATTGCTGCTTTATAACAATAACCCTTTTTATTTAACAGATAAAATTGTTGTCAAAAACCATGGACATAGACAGAATGTTGATTGAAACTAATTTATGTGTTGAAACGGTTGTTCTATGATAAGAACTAATGGTGTTGTTTTTTATGTGAACTGGAATAACAATATTTAAGATAAGAATACCTGAAAGAAGCTGTCCGCAACTAGGCATAGATGAAAATCATCCCCGAGTTTCAGCTGAAAACACAATTTCCCATTCTCATCCCTGAACGGGGCATCTGTGGTTGCCTACATCAAGACGAAGGTGAAAAATCTGTGTTTGTGTTTCAGCTCTGGATGTGTTGGAGCAGTGGGGAGAAACGGGCCCTCTTCAACCCCGGCACCTGAGAGAAGCTGTCCGCAGACTGAAGAACGATGGCCTCATACAGTCGTCCAAGAACAAGAAGGTCATGCTGCAGCCGTGAGAGGTGGCCCGACAGATCGAAGACCAAAGCTCTCTAGGTCAGAGGTCAGGTCAGCAGTAGGTCCGGGCGCTCGTGTGGAGAAGACTCCTCAAGTGGTTGACGCCCGATCACCAGATTTGGTTGCATGTGACCTCGGGTTCTTTAAACAACTGTGAACAGTCAAGGAAGTTCAAAGGCAGACACAGTCATCGTTTTGCCGATATTGAAAATGCAGTTCTTAAATTTGTCTTGAGGCTTGATGGCCACTGATGCGAGGGTCTACAAGATTTCTCGACCGTTCAGAGATTGAACACTGCACTGCAAGATGGGTGGAGATATAGTGAAGAGTACATTGTAGCAATAATTTATGGTCAGCACAGAAATTGATGCTGAATCCTGTGGAACCATCGGGTGAGGGCTGCTTATGTGCATGATACTTCATCAATTATTATTACTCAAGTCAATAGCAATATGTTTAATATGCAAGGGAGATTATGAAGCAAATTCTGTAGTTACTTCCCTTTGTTCATATCTACCAACCATGGCTTGTGTGTGGTAAGGCTCATCTACACTTGTCAACTTTTATTTGTCAAAGTCAACTTTTACAAACAAATATTGATTTATTGGAATAAGAACTTTGACAAACTTTCTGTTTGACCATCTACATTGATGGAATAGAGCACCATTCATTAAATCTTTCAAACTTTGACAAACTTTGACAAACTTTCCTTGCATACAATCAATCAGGATGCTTGTCTGTGATGTCAATATGCTTAACTGTCCACAGTCGTAGATGGTAAAAGTACATAATTTAAATTTTGTTGTTGTTGTGTATTGTATTTATATGAAAGGAGCCACTGAAATGCTTTACCCTCCGAGACTATCCATCTTTGCATGGCTAGCAATGACCCCAGTAACGCCAAACACTTGCTGTGTCTAGAATTTGGCAAATAATATTTTATATTATTTTGAATATGATAGTGTGGACGAGTCTTTAATGCAAGGTTGTCTGTGATGTATCAGGTTCTCCTTCCACCATACACAGGTTGACATGACATCACAGGGGGGTGGGTGGTAGCGCAGAGGTACAACAGTTGGACTTCGGAGCCAAAGGTTCCAGGATCAAATCCCGCCCCGGGGGCCCGGCATCAATGTTTGCGAAAGTTACCTTTATGACGCGATATTGATAGGATGCGATGTCTGTAGAGTGGCAATGCAGTTATCATCCTTGGTCTTGTCAGTACCAGCCGATGCTCGCACGTTTACTGAAACATTCAGCGCTACGGATGTTGCTGGTTTCCTCCTGTCCTAAACCGACACGTCGTGATATAAGTAAAAGAATCTTGAAAGCGACTTAAAGCCCCAAACAAACAAAAAATAAATAAAAAATGACATCACAGGACAAAGTAGGATAATGACGGATGGGACTCCCGAAGACGGCTTGGACATCAACGTCATTTCCCAGTTGTCATTCCAGTAGTGTGCCAAGACAAGCGCCCACATCCCAGGATGCAAACGCCTTTCCAGATCGTCGAATACATTGGTAGATCGCAGATCTGAGAAGACGATTGACCGTCGTTTTATTGCTCTCGTCTCGCTTGGCGCCTGTGACCAGGGCAGTGCATTTCCGCAGTAGACAAGAGGCGTCTGCTTTAACGTCTGTGCAGACTTGTACTTCTCATCCACCTCCATCTCGTCCCCGCCCATCAGTTTCTTTATTGCCTCGACAGTGGCCGCATCCATAAGACACTCCACCATGATGATCAAGAGCCTGTTTACGCAGTCTGCGTACTTGAACGCTCCGTCCTGTGGTGTCACCATGCCAATCACATGATGTCCCATAGCCTGAAACAATTTCTGTGTCATGGCAGGTATCTTGGGAATGCTTGCTTGTATGGCCTTGGTCAGTAACTGGTCGGCTCCATGATTTGGAATGCATTTTTTTCATGATACAAGTTGTTCTTGCATATACTTAGAAATAATTTACACGTGTGAAGAAAGCTGTTGCTGATCACCACATGGTTTTCTTGGCAAACACATTTGTATCTTTATGACGTATCCACAACATGGAAACAAATGTTCTTCTTGTATAATACACAAATAGCTTACAGTATGAAGAAAGTTGTGGTAGTTTGTATGGTATTTTCTTTCTTTATACAAGATGTACTCCTGTTCTTCTTGCATATACTTGCGAATAGTTTACTCGTTTGTGGGTAGCTGTTGGCCACTGCCACTGTGTTTTCTTGGTAGAGCGAGGCTAAGTCCCCACGAGGCTAAGTCCTCACAAGGCTAAGTCCTTGCTTCTTTAGTCTCTCATCAGGAGGGGAGACCAGGGGCTGAAGAAGACATTTCTATTTAATGTCTGAAATGAAACAAATCTAAATAGAAAGGTAATTTACAATTTAAACTAAAGTCCCATAAATAGAGGATCTCGTATGAGGGGTCATCTATTACTGAATTTATTAAACAAGTTGGTAAAACTGATAAGCCAGGCTGTGCCAAGCATAGTATCAGCTTTACCAATAAATTCACTAATAAAATTAATGTGGAATTCTATTTATCATGTAATTCTAGAAAAGCCGATATTATTGTCGACGTTCAGTGTATCACACATAGTACATTGATGAATCTACTAACATATACATAGCTACGCTCCTGAGAATGTTCTCTCAGAATGGTTGCACGTGAATTCCATGCAAGTAACGTTACTGGTGTCCTGACAAATCCACATTAACATATTTGGGAAGCTGGTTCCCTAGATTTCTTTGACCGTCCGGACACCGGTCTCCTCACTGTGTGTTGACGTGAAGACCCGTCGAGAAGACGACTAAGTTGTGAATAGTTTTTATTCGGGAAAACACCGTATAGATTGAGCACCGGTCGTACCTCGCATTCGTCTTCTTAGGTCTGGGCGTCCTGTCCCACCCCTTTTTCTGCGTTATATCCCCTACTCTCACGTGTCCGTGATGTCATAACCTCCCCATTCGACCAAAAGTCCTATCCCTCACCCTTGTACAGTTAACCTGTACTATGTCTATGCTGTCTATACTCACTAGTTTAGTATTCTTGTATCAGTTTTCCCATCCTCTTATTTGGTGTTGCCGCTTCTTCAGGTATTCTAAGAAACCGCTTATGTTAACTTAGATCCCCCCGCCCACTTATATATTTCTGACAATACGATAATACCAGTAACCTATTTCTGAGAGCACGATACAGCTAACAAATTCTGAATACTTTTAAATTCCAATAAATGATTTTCTTTCCTATGATGTATAGTTACACTTCTGAGAATGTTCTCTCGGAATGTTGACACGTGAAATCCATGGAAATATTGAATGGGTTTATTACACCGACTCCCAGGAGGCATATTATGTGATAAATCCTGTTACAAATTATTTGCGTGGGAGTAATTTAACGCAAGTTAAATGGGCGTTGGATAATGCACGTGTGAAATTTCTTAATCGGAATATGTAGCGCGTGCCGTCTCTAGGCGAGTCGAGGGGAAAAAATGAACTCATTTGCTCGAGCTCCATGTGCACAAAATGTAAGCTTGCGAGACGATCGTTGGCTGCTGAGCACGTGGCAGCTCAGTATAGACTAGAGTTGAAATTCTATCCTTACCACAAGTTTATTGTTATTGGTAGCCGGAGATTGGGCTAATTGATTAATTATCCTGTGGTTATTGTTGTAAGAATATAATATAAATTTTTAAAAATACAATTTTCCTATACATGGAAATCAACATTTTTTTCTTGTGTATTGTTATAAATAGTTTACAACTATGAGGAAATCCGTGAACTTTCCTAAGCAAAATGAACATGATGAATTTTTTTAACTTTTGTAGCTATTGAATTCAAAATGTTACATTTTTCTTTTCAAGATCCTCATGGCTTGTATGAGTGTTGTTTATCTGGATTTTCTGATTTATTTGAAAGTGTTTGTTTATTTAACTCTCTCCATGCTGGAGGCAACCGGAGAAGCCCAAACGAGCTGTGCCTATGCCTAATCCAGCAGGGAGAGGGTTAAGATTTGCTTAGCCCAAGTACTCTGATCCAATTACTAGTATACTTTTTTTTAATGTTAACTTTTACTTTTTTCCTAACCATCTACCCGTATCTTACCTGTCAAGCCACACTCGGACACCTAGAGTTGTTCCCCCTTGTCCGAATATGACAATAATTCACTCCAATAATAACCGTACCTTGACGGGTTTCTATGTTATAAACATTCGAACCTATTAGCCATTTTGCATAACCGACAAGAACTGTACTTTACAGCAATGTTCTTGAATGGCAAATATAAACTTTTGAAAAGGTATATACCACTTCCATTATCATATATTGAATTATTATTCATAGAATAGACACTTGGTATCAAAGCTGACCAGAAATTTCGTAGAATTATGTTTCTTAAATTTCGTAACTGGCATTTTGATTGTTGGCGACTTCTTCCATCACTTGTTGCATGATATATCTTTTATCTCAGTGCCAGTGATTATTCAGGCAAGGGAGAAATAGCTCTAAGGTGTTCTGATATTGCGGATTGGTGAATAAGCACTAGCTAGTCTTAGCTTCGAAAGCGCTTATGCAGCCCTTGTACACACACATGCCCAATGAATGTCTTACTTACTAGTATCTTACTTTTAACCCTCTCCCTGCTGGATTGGGCACAGGCACTGATCTTTAGGGCATCTCTGGTTGCCTCCAGCACGGAGAGGGTTAATGGAAGTCAACAGCCTTTTGTTTTTCTGGTGTATTGTTATAAATAGTCTACAAGCGTGAGGAAAGCTGTTTGGTCTTCTATGCGGGTTTGGGTTGGGGCGATTGTCACTATTGTTGGCAATCCTTCGCCCACCCATCTTCGTGAGAAAACGGCCCGACTCGCGACTGACTTAGTAAGGTGAAGAGTGGCTGGCCGACTACCGTACGATGTGTCGTCGCACAGTAAACGTTGCAGAGAACGACGCAGCGTTATGGCAGTCGGCAACCAAGTACATATATCTAGTTTTATTAAGCTTTTTTAAAGTACATATATCTAGTTTTATTTAAAAAAGCTTTATGCTGGTGTACTGCAATCCAACTGAACATTATACATTTTTACTTTATCATGTCTTTGCTCTTGATACAATTATTAAACATTGTACGTAGTTAACAACACTGTGGGAAACTGTTAACACCCAAACTAAACAACAATAATGTAAACAACAATAATGTAAACAACATGTATTAAACAACAAAATATGATGATTATTTTTTATGATGTCCTCTTCCACAAAATGGAAATTGATGTTCTCTTCGTGTATAATGTTATCAATAATTTACACGTGTGAGGAAAGTCTCACATCTGGAAGTTTTTGTTTATTTCAAATGAACATTGAATTTAGGATGTTATTTTTCCTTCCTGAAATTGTATTTCTATTCTTTAAAAAACACACATTCTTTTTACATTCTCATGCATGTTTATCATTGATATAGTTGTATAGATAGAGTTACATGGATAATACTTTTAAAAACAACAACATAATTTTATTCACGTGTACCGTAATTTATTCTAGTGTTCTTTAAAGTTTTACAGTAAAACATATTAAACAAAATACATTAAAACAACAAATTAGTATTATTTATGATGTATAATTCCACAAAATGTTCTTTAAGAATCTGAATACATTTGTGAAACATAACATTTACATTTACACATATATACTGAGATAAAGGCACAGTTTCTCCAAATGCGACTTATTGAAGTCAAATTGCTCGACATATATTCTGCTCAGTAATTAATCACTTTATTAGTCTATTGGGCAGAGTCGGATGAATGTATTTGCCCTGCGATACATTGTAGTTCTTCTCCTGCTATGTTCTATTCCAAACTAAAACTTCCTCTGTCTGGTGAAAACCGTGTCTCGGACAGCCTCTCCCATCCCCAGCATCATTTATTGCATCTCAATATTACCGGTACATTTCATGGGAATCGTATTTAAAACAAAGCTCAAGTGACCACCATTTTGTTTGTTGTACTGCCGGTATTAAAATCCGGACAATTTACAATTATAACACAAAACATCTTCATGTAAACTTTGTAATACAAATATAATAGAAAACATAGACAAAAATATTTCAGCTTTACAAATGTTCAAATTTGTCCTCTGTGGGTTTTTCAAACCGTCCAAAACATTTTACATGTTAACGAGTGACGTGGGTTCCAAATAATGTCCCACACTTGTCCACAACATTTACCTTCATAGGAAATTAGAAATCGTGCAAAACACCAGAATGGATTTATTGTGTGCGTATAGGCTGCAAGATACCTCGCTGATGTTTCACTGTATTACGTTGTAGAAATTGAGGCCTCGATTGGCTCGTACATAAAAAGAACACTATTATTTGTATTATTATTATTATATTAACATTGGTGAAAACCTCATCTCAGACATAGTGAAAACCTTATCTCAGACAGCCTCTCCCCACAAGGCGCAAACATTACATCCTATTTACCTTCATATCCAATTAGGAATCGTGCAAAACGCCAAAACGGATCCATTTCCGTCAATGAAGTGTGCACATAGTCTGCAAGATAACTTCACTGATGTCTGCAGATACATCGTAGAAATTGATGCCTTGATAGGCTCCTACATAAAATGAACATTATATTAACATTGTGAAATTAAGCTAATATATTTTCCCCAAGCAACGTTTCAAAAGCTCTGTTTAGTGTGTTTGCCGTTTCTTCTATTCCAACTGTCTCACATTGGGCGACAGTATTTTTCTTCTTTTGATGATTTCTTTTTTATTACACATTTTTTTAAAGATGATATATCGGTTGATGTATTGTATATTACATGCCAATGGTCTTTTTATAAATGTGAAATCCATTGATTTTGGGATGAATTATGATGATTTATATTGTGACGGGTCACAACATTGACCATGACATTTGTTTTTTGTGACACATGTACCTGCCTATTTGACAAACATGTACCTGCCTATTTGACAAGTGTCTTATTGTACGTTTAACTCTTTCCAAGCATGAGTTTAGAGAAGTTGCCGATTGTTGGAAATGTCTGGTGGCTCCCATTTGGTAACATTGCAACCAACAATCTTGAAATGCTCGCATGCCCAAAGAGTAAGATTGTGTTCAATAAAATATGCAACTTTGCCGGAACTGAAAGTGAGAAAAACCCTGAAAAAAATGGGATGACCACTAGATATATACTACCGTATATCGTGGGGTATAATACAATAATGGATAATACGGTACTGGGCTTATACCACAAGAAGATCCAAACTTATTGCTGTAATATTTACCGATCGAAAACAGGAGCACTCGATTTACGGCCACCATATTGAATGTTATCAATCTGTCGTAGATTGATAAGATAGAAACTAATAAAATAATAAATATCTTAATTTTGTTATTAATATTCTTTATTGTATTGTTTTCTCACATGTTTCTCACATGTTTCTTAAGGGATGAGAACCTGATACAACTACTTTATAGTATGTATTAATGAATGTGAAATGAACGAAATTGTAATTATTTTTGACTGCTGCGAGTGTGATTGTGATTGCTCATGACTGTATTACAAATATGTTTTGTTAAGAATATTAAAATCGGATTTATTTGCAATCGTTTCCAGTTGTTATTTCTGTACATTTCCCGTGGTGAAATACTACAATTGTGTGCCAGACATTGTGATATGTTCAGCCGATAATCATGCCAGTGTTTGGACAAACAAGTTCTGCTGTGTCGCAATTGATCCATCTTCCTTATGATATGATCCCAAGACCACGTTGTACATCCGATGTTTCCTCATATTTAACCCCCACCTACTTCTTGTTCATCACAATGAAGTCTGAAGAATTTGATTGACACATTCATAGTAGTTTATAACATCGTTTGGGTTGGTTGACCATAGGCAAAGGGAAGACAACTCTCTTTGCCACCAAGTGGTCCATACAAAAATTGGCTATGGTATGGAAAGGTGAGAAAACAAATGTTGACGGTTGCTGTTGAAAAATGGTTTGAAATTTAACACGTTTTGAAAGCCAACTTTTTAGATATTAAGTTAAATTAATGCTTGGAATGACTGTCATATATATCAATTTGCATTTCAAATTGCTAAATTAAAATCCATTTCAGTTATTAATTCTTTTTTATCAGGTAACATACACAATTAATTCCAATTGTGTGGACAATTCTCTTTGCTGGCATTATACTATTTGTATTATTATTATTAAAGTGACCTTGTCGCTAAAAGTAGAAAAATGTCATCACATTATGCACCCAATCGCAAGCTGCGAGTCTCCAGATTAGTACCCGTTTGTCAATCAGAATACAGCTACGCTTAAAAGTTAGGCACGACTCGATTGGCCATATGGTAAATGTCCCATCAAACAATACCATAGCAAGGCAAGCATACTATTTAGGCGACAACTTTGTATTCGGGGATCGATGATGTCGTGAAACTGCATGGAAGAAATACCAACAGGAATGCACCTGTTTGCATGCTTTACCTGTTTCAAAACTCTGTGAAAAGTTCAAGGGGCCTTGGTTTTGCAACAGGTTAATTGTTCATCATTTGTGGGATATTGGTCAACCAGTCTTGGGATATTGTTTGACAGCAGTATGCTATTGGTTGACAACAATACTCTTGGTTGACAGCAGCAGGCTATTGGATGACAACAGCAGGTTATTGGTTGATAACAGCAGACAGGCTAACGGTTGACAGCAGCAGGCTATTGGTTGATGACAGGTTATTGGTTGACAGTGGCAGGCAGGCTGTTGGTTGACAATGGCAGGTTATTGGTTGATTGGTGTTGATGACAGTCGTCTTCATTGGTAACTGTGGTACCCGGTACTCATTTTTCCAGTGATACCATCTTGGATTCAGATAGATAGCCAAGGAAAAGAACATAAGAACACACAACACATATATAGGGTTAATATTTAATCACATTTCCCTGCACAATGTACAGGTGACCTACCACTAAATGTACATTCACAAAACCCGGAGGAAATTACTACAGCGTAACGACTTAGAAAGTTAACATAATCATAAATGTTACCATACAAATAATAATTGAGGTTGTTGCCACATTCACAAGGACCAAAATGTTACCACATTACTAATTCATGCAAAAATGTGCTTGAGAAATAAAGTCATGTCTTGTGTAGATACCCATACATTCTTTCAACCATCAAATTTAATATTAAAAAATACATGGGAAACGAAATACAAAGGATGAAATACTATGTGTTCAAACTAATTCTGAAACACAATTTGTCCATCAAATTTTACACATTTACAGGCATGGTAAATTTCCATGGAAATCCGCAGATTTATTTGTACTGGACTTCGTTTTCCACTGAAATCACAATTATTTATTGCCATGCCTGTATTTAAAGCACTCAACATCGTGCTACACTGAATTTTCAACACACTCGTACACAAACATCACGGTGAAAGCCCATTTGAATATTTCATGTTCTAGTTTAGGTACACTAAAATCCTGTATGCCACAATATAATTTATTTTTGAGAAAATACTATTTTGTTTTCTTAAATATTGTATGAAGCACCAGTAAAATATAGGAAGTTGTCATTGTAAATATTCCTTGACAATATGTTCAAACAGTGTTGATTGTCTGCATAAATATATATTTATTTGTATGTTTGATATATCATCATGAAACGTCACGCAGTGAATCTGTAGCTGGAAAACTGTTTCCATGACTGCCAATCTGGGAAGTTAATATCAAGTCAGACATATTTATGAAAGAAATAAAAGATAACCAGTGTTGATACATTATTAAAGGCATACAAAAATGGTTTGTTGACATGGTCGAACATAATTTAACTTAAAGTGTGTACATTTGATTCATCTACACAAGTATATTGGGCAACAAGCTACATTTTCCACAGGTCCAACTAGTTTTCAATACTTTTCAATACTTTTTCAGGTTTTTTTCATCGTAAGATAATTTAAAAAAATATCCAAGAATAAAATATGAAATATGTCAACATACCGTGATTGTGCCTTTTAAGAAAGAAAAAAATTATGGTGAAAACTTGATCAAAATTGAGCTGTAAAAATAGTCTGGTGTATCATATACGAGGGATGTATATCGCACAGGACTAGTGGTCTGTATATTCCATGGCTACAAACGGCACCACTGACCTGTGACCAGCTCAGTCATCAATATTAGGGACAGGCAGTCTGATTCAGTCATGTGACATGTCTAGACATATTATGATGGCTACTTACCGCGAGAGTTAATGTTTATTTATGTTCTACTTTATGGCCTTTTATTAAGTGCTATTATACACGTTTTACTTATGCTAATAGGATTTTAAAAAATATCCAAATTTTATGTTTCAACTCCAAGACCATTTAACACTTTTATCACTACAATACAATATCGTTAGCTAAGACTATTGTAGTGAAAACAAATTGTTTATGCAACCAAACTTATATTTGTAGCTGGTTCCCAAAATTTGATTTACAAACAATTGTAGCTACAACTGTTCTGTGCAACGAGCCCCTGATATTAAATGGAAATGTTCAAGATAAGACAACACTTGTTAATTTGTAGCACTTCTAATCATGATAATGTAGCCAGGAAGGCAAGCTGAGATATAAACAGGAAGTTAGTTCTGCACATGTGCAGTCTTCTCCAATTCCATCCCTTATATCTTCACTTGTCAAGACTCCGTGGCATACGAATACTCGAAATCCTACCCAGAACACATTTCCTAATATTCTCTGGCAGTTTATTGAACACTAATACTCCATACCACATGCTCACGACATTTGTGGGAAAAAATTAATGTCCCACAATCTGAACACTAATATATGCATTGCAATTTGCTAAATAATCAAAGAACCAACAAACTATCTACGTAACTATATATACTCGCCCACATACCATAATACAAGTTTCATTAAACAACAACGGTCAAAATTGCATTGATGTTGCACACACAAAAGGAACAAAAATATATATCACACATTTACCCTCTCTCTGTCGAAGGCAACCGGAGATGCCCTAATGAGCAGTGCTTTTGCTTAATCCAGCAGGAAGAGGGTTAATATTCTCGCAGATTATAATTGGAAGGTGGGGGATTTAGTGGAGTGGAGCAGGAATAATGGTCAAACTCAAAAATACAAATTCTGAGTTTGAATCCCGATGGTGCAGCACTCGATTACACTATCGCTATGAAGTAGCAAGACGTTACAGCACAAAACAGTTCACATTTACAAGAGCACACTGGGTTGAAATGCTTCAATAACACCAGGTAAACAATTCATATAAGTCGTATCATCAAAGAATAACGTGAATATCTTTCAACTATTCATGTATGCCATTCAATCATGTACCGTAATTGCCAGCTGAATCCAAATCAAGTATTACGTGAATCCAAATCGAGCATTACTTTGAATCCAAGTCGAGCATTACTTTGCATCCAATTCAAGTATTCATTGAATCCAATTCAAGTACCGTATTACTTGAATCCAATTCAAGTGTTCATTGAATCCGAGTCTTCATTGAATCCAATTCGAGATATACTTGAATCACATTCACATATGTCATACCTTTTATTTCATGTGCAAGTAATTTATCATAACACAAACATTAATGTATAATTTACGATTATTTCATTTTAACTTTAACTATCTGTTTTCTTTACAAACATGTAATAAGATATGTTAACTAGATTATAATTATTAACTGTTGTAGTAACTGAATAAATGCCAAATGGGATTAATTGTTATGTTAACTGAATAACAAAGTCTACTGCTAACAGTTATACTAGTCAAGTAACGAATATCATTTTTTTTTATATTTGTCGTCGTTGAGAAATTCGTTAGTAATCTTGAACGATGAAAATGTCTTGAAATAATTCCGTTATATTAGATTATATTGGATAGAAATTCCTTCCTTTCCAGAATTACAAACTAAACGGAAAGAAAATTGGTCTAGCAATAATATTGCTTGTATCAACCATCATGATCATAATGCAAAATTAATAATTACAAAATATTGTAAATGAATTTGATGCTGTACATACATGAGGATCGCGGAACTGTTGATATTAATATTGTAATCACTCGTAAATGTATGACAACCCTTATTGGAAGATCACAAACTTAAAGCTACGGAATGGGCCGATTATCAGATGCATGCGTAGTAAACTCAATGGCTGTATTTGTTTTGGGAACTCGAGAAAATATCAGCACCAAAATGTTTATAAATAAAACAACCGAGAACGAAGCACGAGTGTTGACGGCAATTACTGACCAATCAGATTGTAGGCAGTTACGAGTGAACAGCGCACTGTTTTCTGACGTCACAATTCTTGTCAGCACCAGGGAATCAGGGAGTACATTCGCGTGTTGGACCTTGACTCGAGTGTTCTTGGGTGTTTGATTAGAATTTACTGCACTCGTCTCAACACTCGACTTCAAAACAAATACAGCCAAACTGTACATGCATACAGTCCTACCAATATGCAATAAAATCAATACTGTTCTTCCCAACTTGGTCGTATCATATGTTGAGGTCAGATACGGTACAATAAGTAAAGTTACAATGTTTAAACACATAGCTTGACCAATACGCATTCAAACTTTGGCAATTCATCTGTAAGCTAAATATGTAATACACCATATTTTACATAAACAGTCAAAACGATGAAGACGGGTACAAAAAATAAAGCAACATCATATGCTATTAGCAAAGGCATGACAATCAGAACACGAAGACATATATAACTAATATCAAATTATATATATATATATATATATGTATATTTTTTTTAATTGGGGTTTAGAGTCGTTTTCAAGAGTCTTTCACTTACATCACGACATGTCAGTTTAGGGCAGGAGGAAACCCGCAACATCCGTAGCGCTGAATGTAGCAGTAAGCCTGCGAGCACCGGCTGGTACTGACAAGACGACTCTGGTACTGACAAGGCCACTCTATAGAAATCGCATCCTATCAATATCGCGTCAGAAAGGTAACTTTCGCGAACATTGATGCCGGGCACCCGGGGCGGGATTTGAA
>JAUTBT010066335.1:0-14189 GCA_032361225.1 Lepetodrilus schrolli
ACTAAAGAAAACTATATTTAATAAAATAATTAAGAAATATTTACTACATTAAACAAGCCTACCAAATATCATCAAAATTGGCTCATCTGATAGTGTATTTCAGCGAGGTTTAAAACGACGAAATATATGCATTTCTGACTCGCTCGCTGTGACGGCACAACTGTAATGGATATGTAATAAGAATATACTATATCTGGTTAATGTGTTAAAAAAATACTTCAACACACGGACTCGGATTAGCAATCCTTACGATGCTGTACGTATTTTTTTCCAAGAGTGCAGTGAGGAAATCGTATAGCGTTGTGCACCTTATCACTAACTCGAACCACGTAAAAAAATGCCTAGTATACAAATAGGTATTCCCACCAAGTGTTAATGTGTCCTGTCTTCATGTTCATTAACGGTGACGCAAGACGTGTTATATCTACTAGTGTTCAACTGTTCTGTATCTGGCTAATGAAGAGTGGCGGAATATTCATTATCACTGAAGCGTTACCCTATGTGTTAACGTGTGGCATAGTGTGACTAAATTCAGGTAATATAATTGTTCACAGAAGTGGTCATAACGTCTTAAACTGAGGAGAAAAGAGAGTAGGATATTCACATTGGAATCCATCCCATAATGTTTCTATTTCTTTTAAAGAGCAGAATGACTCTGTTTCAAAATTACCCTATTACAAGTGCACTGTATGGTTACTTATATCCTACGTTTGTGTAGCATATCAACGTATCTTTTCATGAATGATATTCGGTAGGCAATAAATCATGAATAAGGAGGAATGACAGAATGTTATTTACGAAATACGAAAGTAATATTGTATATTATATACAATGTAGCGTTTGGGCCTGTATATAGAGCTCGAATGTATGCGCAAGCATACATTCTTCTTTTTCTTCTTCTTCTTCTTTTTCTTCTTCTTCTTCTTCTTCTTTTTATTATTATTATTATTATTATTATTATTATCATCATCATCACCATCATCATCACCACCAATACCACGACCACGACTCTTTAAATAGCGAAGGACATACACTATTAATTTAACGAGAGAAAGCCAAAGAAAACATGCCGTAATTAGCAATGTAAAACGAATAATTTGGTTAATTGTATAACAATGGCACTTCATCGTATTTCTCATGAGATGCAGAACTTCATAACGTTTTTGAAAGGTTGACTAACTCCTCTAAATACAACCTGCACTCACGCCACTTGTACATTATCTTCCTTAGTGGAGTAATACTCCATCACCTCCCGTGTAGATACATGTGTACTTTCGAATCTATAAGGAAGTGTCGCGAAACATACGGGTATGTCATGACGCGACTCGCTTTCAATTGCCGCCTATTGACTCTGAAGTCATCCGCCAAGCCTCTTAGTTGGCCTTATCTTCCTTGACTAGTTCTAGATAGCTAACACGGACCGCAGATACTGCTTCTATCCAAGCCTGTAGCATAACCCTGTCGACTGGTAGTTCGCGGTGAGTTTTCCGAAAGCTTCTGATTGAGACAGGAACCAGTCAGGGGATCGATTGGACCGCACTCCCAATGGCTAAACTGGTTCCATTCAGACCTTGAATCGAATTACAAGAAATCGTTCTCTCACAAATTGCGGTAAATGGCTCAGAAGACTATTTGCTGTTGGTTGGTGGTAAGCATGAATGACGATCGCTTACGTAGATGTGTGTGCATTATTAGCTGGTTAGGAGAGGATGCAGATACCATCTCAAATTTGTGGTGGGCTGAATACAGACTTATAATTTAAATGTCCACACACAGCAGCATTTTTTCTACAACACACACACACACACACACACACACACACACACACACATATATATATATATATATATATATATATATATATATACTCTATCTCTTATCCCACTCAACCATCCAAAAGGAAACGCAATTATGACACTGTGTAGTTTTTAAGTGAGGAAATGGTTACAACGAAAGTATGCGTACATTATGTGTAATCATCCACGCGCAGTGAAATCAATAGACCAGTCGGACACATTAAATATTATTGTCTACTATATACAGGGTCACTTTGAGGGTGAGGGTGGGTGCCATGGAGTGGATTGTTGGGGGTGGGGGAGTGGGTGGGGGTGGTGGGGATGGGGGGGGGGGGAGTACCATTGTAAGGTTCACAAAAGGGTACAAGGGGTGACAGAAATTAATGGTAATATTCACCTGGATAGTTTGGCTTTAGTTGCTGCCTCTGGCTCAATGGGGGGTTCGAACCTCACTCGGGTGTGATGTGACGAGAACAATACATTAATCCGGTTTGAAAAGCTTCTGCTGGAATTAATTGACTTTAAAATGTCGTTTGATTGCGGAGATTGAAATTTGTGATGAATGAATCTACAGTACAGCGTATATAAGCGATGTAAAACGACGACAAAACATTTGGGTGGTCAAATATTGCATGAAAATGCACGGTGCATTACCCAATATTATGTTTGAATAAGGGGATTAATAGGTGCCAAATAAAGCACAGAATTAAATTATATACCATGATGATTTGTTTTCATGAAGGTGCAGTGTGATCCCATGGGTTAAGCTACCTATAATATTCAAATAGACATTTACGGTAATTTGCCATTTTTTTCTCAACTTTCATTGTCTAGTCTAGCTTAAGTTGAAAACATATAGACAGAAGTTATGTTTCTGGCTATCGTTTATCGAAGCTATTGTATATATGTACTACGAGACCATAAGGACTCGCGTAGCGATTGGCCAACTACGAGAGCTCTCTGACGAGAGAGCTTAAAGTATGAATACGTATTGACTCACTGTACTTCTATACCCTGTCATGTTTTGCAATTATTTTTTTTCATTTTATAAATGTATGTTGTATCTCGTGTACCACTGTGGGTGGTTTTGAGAAAATAAAAAGTTACAAAGTTACCAAGTAACGAAACCTTGGGTTTTTCAAAATAATTTTGGTATTTGTCAGACGGAAGTCAGACGGAGAGTGTAAATAACAAGAACATTTCACATTGAGAGGGAAACAAACCTATTTACAATCGACCATTATTAATTATAATACTATTTGTTTTAAAGAATTAATTCGACTTTATCCTGAAGAACACTGTAGAAAATACATGGCTAAAGTTAGTTTTACGAAATTGATTATAGTGGAATTTGAATTTATACATATTTTTGTCACGATTTATTTAGTGTATAATTATTCTGTATACACATTTGGCCAATGTGTAGTACTAAAGAAGCTACCCAGATATTAAGAGAGAGAGAGAGCGCGCGTGTACGTGAATGGGTTAGGGTGGGCTGCGGTGGGCAGGGATCGTAGTAGGGTACATCTGCCCACCATGATGGCTAGATTAACGTCAGTATGTACTCGGAGCAACAATAGACGCATTGAAATCTCCCCTTGGGTGAAATTGCATCAGTTAATGGTTTGTATAAAAGGGGTAGACTTAACGCCAGGCGGAGAGCCATCGGGTACGAAATAATAGAAGCCGCCCTCTCTCCCTCTATCGCCCCACGCCTGTACACGCGCTGATAAGCATCTTCAAGTAATTCCATCTGAAATGACACAAGCAGACGTACGCGAATTAAATGCCGCCCGTGAGAATCTCGCGCGAGGTTTCACTTCCGTGTTGCTCTGCGCTTGCGATCGTAACACTAGCGGAAACCCCGAAACGTTATTAAGACGATTTTTAACCAACGGTGCGTCCCTGAACATGCGAGAAATTGGAAAGCACAAAATGAAACTGCCTGGGCTCGGTTTTATTGATTAAAACCCCCGATGCCGGGGTCATCGTTTTGTCCACGCTGACCAGAATTGCGGTAATGTTACAACTAACGAGATGGACATATCCTGGAGATTAGAAGGACTGAGGGTCTCACCAAGGCTTCTTGACCATCTCGATGACCGTGGTCTAATGCGAATGAAATCCGATGAAATCCGAATGTGATATACAATATTTGATAGCCGTCTGGATATGGAATCTCAAATGAAAATATAATTATTGTTGTTAATAGTCCTATGAGACGGGGGTGGGGGTAGGCAATGGAAGATGCTGGCCGTAGAATGAGTGAATGAATTAGATACAGAAAACAATATCTGTACAAATATTCCCGTACTAAGCTTCCACTGGCCTAAGTGGATTGCTTTTGCTTTGTTTTTCTCAACAAATCGACTTCATTTGCAGGAGTTTGTGCTGGAAGCTCGAAGGCCATACTTGCAGAGTTAACATCCACCATATTGAAAACATGAAAACATATACTAGATAGTAAATCAAGAAACTTCCTTTTTTTTCGTATACTTTGCATTGGTCTAATGATATTAACTGGTCATCGCATTATTTCGCTGAATGGTAATTCCACTGAACGGATAATACACGCAGTAGCGCTATTTAATGTCTGTCTGTGTGCAGGTTAACAGTATCCAAGTTGTGTATACAATAATAAATTGAATATAATTTAACTAATATCCATCAAAATTGTATTCATTAATAGTTTTATTAGTTCTATTTTGCTGGAGAATTTACAAAGATGATTGACGAACTGTTAGTATTACAATGTAGAAAGTTGAATTTATGTGAAATATTCAACATGATTTTTCATACGATATTAAAAGGTTTTATGTCAAGTAGTAACACATTACATATTCAATACTCAGAAAAATACATTAAAACTAAATGTGAAACAGTTAATTTCCCAATTATTGTTATATTACTTATGTCACCGCAATGAACAAAATGAACCTACCGTTACCTCAGATGCAGTACGTAAGATATATTTTAGAGGTAAGTATAGAAATAATAATGTCCATGAAGAGAAATTGACTTCTATATCCACAGGAGATTGTTTTACATGAAAGCATAGGAAACGACACTAGAAGATGGCATTCCTGAAGATCCTGCTGTTTATGTTATGCACTACACACTGTACATAATTAGGTTGAATAATAAAACTGTGGATAAGTAATCAAAGGATAGGTATTATTCTTGACATTTTAAGACTTGTATATAATGCCTAGTACACACCATCCTCGGGTGTCAGAGTTTCGATGATTACATTGCAATCCAATTATTGTGAAACTCCACCGTCTTATCGCACAAATCTATGACTTAAGGCTTGCTCACACTGGTCGTTAAGTCAGTCGTACGACGAGCCTGGTTAGATTGGTTGTACGAGTAGAACTTGTTCTACACTTGTCGTTGCTAATCGCATCGCATGTACACTCACACGGTGCGATTCGACGCATCGTTACAACTAATCGACACGTGTGAGTCCACCGTTAGTATTGGTATTGGCAGTTTTATGGTTCCATTCTGGCGTACGACAAGACTCCAAGACAGTCGAGTTACACAATAATTGGATTTCAGGCGAATACACGTGTGTTCTATAGGCATAATTATGAAGTTTACACTAGTTACGGGTGTCGGTCTGTGTTCGTCTGTGTGTGTCCCCCCCCCCCCCCACACACACACCTCTCTCTCTTTCGCTCGCTCTCTCTCTCTCTTTCGCTCGCTCTCTCTCTCGCTCTCTCTCGCTCTCTCTCGCCCTCTCTCTCTCTCTCTCTCTCTCTCTCTCTCTCTCTCTCATTCACTCAATCTCTGTCCCTCTCTCACTCTCAATCTATCTCTAAATCCACTTCTATGTACATCTTAACCGATTTGGTATCATATGACTCCGCCTCATGGAAATTTGTGTTTACTGGTGACGAAATTATAAAATAATAATATCGTAATCTTTATTGTGAGCTTATTATCTCTAACCCAATTCTGCTTCAACAGTTATTGTATATTACCTACAGACATCAGGAATATTTACCTGGTATCTCAGTGCTGCTCCGGGCTATTGCCATGATACGGCTATAGTAGGCCTACATCTCGTTCATGCGTACCCTATTGTAATGCAACATTTGTATCCATAATTGAAGTTAACGTATAAAGTATCATACAAGATCTGTATATTACACGAGACATGTTGTAATTAGATTAACATGAAATAAGAGCAGGGATATATGGTTTAGCGTTAATATTTTACTGTCATGACAACGTCGGATTTTTATTACTGAAATGATTCATTTGATTATTAATTACTCGATATACGTGTTTTCTTATAAAATTCTAGCAAACATAATTTTTAAAACGGAAATATATTATTCAATAGGTTCTTCTCCATTTTTGTTTACCAAAAGAAGCAAACAAAGTAATATTATTTATGGCTCCTGTAATCACTTCCGGTTTAGGAGCAATTATTATGGAATAAAATAATCTTTAAATGTATATGATTGTTGCTCAAATTTAATATGGACTTTTGTGAACAACACTTTGAGCTAAGCATGAAATCGTGCTCAAAATGTTGTATTAGTAACTTCATGGTCAGATTTAAAAAACGAATTTTTGTTCGTTTCCGTTACTCTCCGTCACAAATAATATCTAAAACGAACAAGGATGTGTTTAGATTGGAGATAACATCAGTTTAGACCTGACACCTATTTCATGATCTACAATATACGTCAATGGGTGAACAAATTAAATAAAATTAAAATTAAAATGTGGTGGGGAGTGCGAGGGGTCCTGAAATGGAGTTACATGTCCATTTGAACAAAACATTTTAAGACGTATTCCATTGCCATAGACGCTGGGTAAAGAGATTGTGCTCATCATTCTGAACACGTGTCGTCTGTCACAGGAAGGTGGACCCATGCCTCGCTGAATAAGAATTAAATCCAGTCGTCTAGAACGTGACAGTCTCAGTGAAAGTTGAAGCAATACCGTATTGTATTTTCCTTGTAACTTACATAATGTGTGCAGAAGTCGTACTGTAGATCTATAGATCTTGGCAATTATCTGTTCTAAGAAATTATTTATCGTGATTCAAAGGTGGAGTGTTTCGATTTTTGTTCACATTGCTACTCCCAAGCGATCAAATGGAAGAATAAATGGAAATAATTATGCATGTTTTTTTTTTAAAGATGGGCCAAGACAAGTCTTCAATAATATATATTTAGCTATTTGATTTCAAATGTCAAGAGTGTTTGAATTTCTTTTGAATTTGGGTTTTACTATCTTTCGAGGCTCTTTAAAGATGGACGTTCATTTGACCAATTTAGTTTCCAATCAGATTGCTCACATTCGTGAACATATTTGCGAACTAAAAGTTTCAGAGGAAACATAATCTTTACCTCTGTGTGGGGTGTTATAACAATAGTAACACTCTAGAACAATAAGCATAATTAGGCAACGTGGTGTATAATGTATAATGATAATTATGCTTATATCCGAGATAACTTTGATCGCGCTTGTAAAATGATTAAGTATTCGTGCCATGAGATAGATTTGATCGCTTGTAAAATGATTAAATATTCGTTCCATTAAACATAATGCATTATGAAGCGTTCACAGTGCATCACTCATATATAGAATTTAATTATATACCCCAGTTCATAAACATATTGCCGCCCAGTATGTGAATTAGTCATGAACAGCGTGTTGACGCCAATTTCACACCTTGGACATTTCAATTACTTTATGTGGAATTCAAAATATTGTTGGGTTTTTTTCCAGTGAAACTTGGGTATACCATTCTGTAATATATCACATGTCGAATTCAATTCTGTCAGTCAGATACATGCTATATTGATCAAGTTAACTTTAAGAATTGCTCTGAAATATGCTTAATATTTAATTACATAGTCAACGTATAAAGGTTATAGATTCACTTTTTTAAATACACCAGGAAATTTGTTTTTCTTAATTCAGAGAACTACGTGCGGCCTACTATTCTCTTAATGTAATATTCATGTAAATGATAATATTATTAAACAGTGTATGTATTAAATCGGCTTTTCATTTCAAGCAATAAATTATACAATTACGTTTACATGTATACTATATTCAAATTATTAATGTCTGCGTAATGGTTAGAGCGTCGGCCCGGAGTGCGGAAGGTCGTGGGTTCGATCCCCGTTAAAAGATGGTCCTTGTTGTTCCCCTACTTGGCGCTCAGCACTAAAGCGAGGACTGGTCGGCTCGGAATCAGTATACTGTGTCTGAGTAGGGTATCCATGTTCTATCTGTGGCGTGTGATATTCTAAGTGAGCTAGCACTATAAAAACTGGTGGAAATCCATACTAGTACAAGCAGTACATATACCTGCGAAAAAAGAGCGTCAAATCAACCAACCAATATGTCAATACTGTAGATCATGAAATTAATGCGAGGTTAAAATTAATGAGAAATGGTCGAGGTTGTGACCTGTATTGGCTTGACCTGATGCTTACTAATTCAACTTGTAAAATGGTAATATCGTCAGAATTAATATTTTAAAAATCGCTTACGGCATAATCCATATTAATTATATATGCGGGTGTGTTCCCCGTCATGCCAAATCGTCTCCCAATACCGATAAATCGAATTCGATACCACTCGGTCCATATGAAGGCTCTTGGAATGTTGAAATCTTCTATAATGGCACTGTGTAGTGATTGGATTGTTGCTGTCCGTGCACAATATATTGGTGTGTATATTCTACATTCCAGTAGATCTATGTCACAACAGGTGCTCAAGTGAATTTAAATTCGGACTTAAACCATCGTATTCACGACAACTAACACGTAGAGAAGTGCCAGCACTTGTAATTAGTAAATGAAATATTTTGTGGACTATTACCGTGAAGGTGTACGTTAACATCGATATTCACTTAGTTTCTTTCGTAATTTTAAGCAGACGATTTGGACCACGCAAACGACTACTGCATGATTTCATAAAATTAACATTAAATTAAAAACATTTATAAACATTTATAAATCTTACTTCTTCATCGAGTTATGTTCGCTATGTAACGAAATCATTTCTAGAATCATCTCCGCTGTATGAATGCAGAAATGACAGTATTGCGATATTTTACGTAAGCTTCAAACACAAATCCGTAGTATTCGGTTTACAACACACGAGACATAACATATCCAGAGACTGTCGTGATAATTCGCAAATATAATTGTATGCGTCATTGCTTGTATGAAAATGTCATTGAACGTCTAATAGTATAATATTTAGTTACCATGTAACTGAATTATATTGAAGTTGGCAATCCTGAATTAGTTCTCCAAAATAGGCCTGTATCACACAGAGCCGAATCAGATAGGTTCCAACTAGACTGGAGTGCCAAGAAATTACGTCATTGCTTATGTTAACTGAAATAAAAGTCACAAGTAGTCACAAATATGTCAACCTATGCAACAATGGTGAGTGTTGTGTGGAACTTGAAGACTTATTACAAAGCACACTGCATTTGGTAATTATTGTTATTTCAATGCATTACATAGAATGAAGTCTAAATAGTTTAATATCTGTAGTGATAATTTATATGTATAATTCAGTTTCATTATTGGTTTCATATAAATACAAAATAGAACTTTTGAATAAGGTTTTCATTTGATATTTATTTTCCTATTTACGTGATACATTAAATAAAATAAAAAGGCTGTATAATAAATATGGGATAAAATTATCCTTTTTTTCTTCATTTTTTTTTGGATTGGGGTTTTAAGTCGCTTTCAAGATTCTTTCACTTATATCACAACTTGTCAGTTTAGGGCAGGAGGAAACCCGCAACATCCATAGCACTAAATGTTGCAGTAAACCTGCGAGCATCGGCTGGTAGAGACAACACCAAGGATATTCACTGCATTGCCACTCTACGGACATTGCATGCCGGGCCCCCTGGGAGGGATTTGAACCTGAAACCTTGGCTCCGAAGTCCAACTGTTCTACCACTGCACTTCCACCCGCCCTAAAATTATCCTAAAAAGATCCATTTATGATGTAATGGTGTTGCATCAAGGGTGACCTTATATTCTTAGTCACTCATTGACTCACTCACCATCACTGATACAAGTCACTCATTTCGTTGATACAATAGTAACTCATTAATAGTGATACAAGTCATCCATTGATAATGATACAAGTCACTCAATGATCACAGTGATACAACATTTAATTGACACTGATACGAGTCAGTTATTCACCATGGTATAAGTGTCAGTTATTCATTAATGTGATGCAAGAGTCATTCATTGACATCAATATAAGTCAGTTGTTCACACTGACATGTATACAATAGTCAGTTGTTCACCAAGTTACATGAGTCACTAACTGACACAGATACACAAGCCACTGATACAGTCACTCATTGACACTGATAGTCATTCATTCACAGATAAAAAGAGTCAATTATTCACCATGTTAGAAAAGTCACTAATTGACAGAGACGTATGAATCACTCTTTGACATTGATAAGTGGATTGTAGGTCATTCGATGACACTGATATACTTGTATAGTCACCCATTCACACTGATACAATAGTCACTAATTCGCAATGATACAAGAGTCACTCACTGACACTGATACACAAGTCACTCTTCGAGACTGGGTCATGCTGTTAATACAAGAGTCACTGACACAAGAGTCACTAATTTGCAATGATACAAAAGTCACACACTGACACTGATACACAAGTCACTCTTTGACACTGAGTCATGATGCTGATACAAGTCACTGATACGAGAGTAACTGACATAAGAGTCACTCAGTCATTGACACTGATACAAGAGTCAATCATTGATACAAATACATGTCAGTCTTCAAGCACTTTTTCACCTAAAGCTATCATGACTTCTCTTCTGATATTCCCCACGCCTTGTAGTCTTCACTTTGTGTTTCTAATCCACCAATATAATTTCCAATTGAGTAATAGCCTGGCCAAAAACAAACATGCAAACTTATTTTACATTATAATCATTTGGTCATTTTTCATTAAACGACTAAATTAAAATATGAAAAGTACATCCTCTTTGATAATCAACATATTTATTTTACAAGATTCAAACCATTTATGAGTATTTAAAATTTTTAAAAAAAAACCCATTTAAAGTTACATATTACCAGTTACTACTTTCTGACACAAGTTAATATTAATTTCATTAATGATAGACACCTACAAGGAAAACAATAAAGTAATTGATCACTTACCAGACAGGAGATAAGGACATTTGTTATACATCTTGTATCGGTAATCTGCAAAATATGACGTCAAATATGTAAAACAGGTCCTAGTTAAAGTATCAGGATTTAATAATTAGTCCATTTATACAGTACATGACTCCATGCTAATGCACGCTCAAAGCGCTAAATGCTACATTATTATTTACCCTGGTCACTCATTTCACCTTCTCAACTCCCTGGGGATCATCCAACCCAAATAGGCATGAGAAGGTTAACACGAGAAGGTTAACATTCACAATTCATTGTGAATCAAATATTGATGTTATCTTCTAACAAATTTAATAATATTGAAATATAATTTATTAGAGATATATCTAATAAACATGATAATTGCTATCTTAAAATTATATATATATATTTTTTCTTAATTGTGGTTTACAGCCTCTTAAGAATCTTTCACATAATAATAATATTATGGCTTGTCAGTTTAGGGCAGGAGGAAACCTGCAGAATCCGTAGCACTGAATGTTGCTGTAAACCTGCGTACACCGACTGGTACTGACAGAGCCAAAAATGATAACTGCATCTTAACAGTATTAAATTGCTCAAGAGACATATTGAAATAAATCGCACCTTGAGATGTATTCATCTTCCTCCAAAAGAAGTAAAATATTCCCAGGCCGGCTAATTCTGCTGCCAGGATGACTTTAATTCCTCCAACCAGGAATCTTATCTGACCCCCAGCCTTTTTAGGATCCTTTCGCATCCTCAGATCCTGCTATAACTAAACATTAGGAAATGTCCATAAATCTTATATTTAAAAAAAGGCATTTGTTGACATAATTTCATGGTCAAACGTATTTTACCTGAAAGTATTACGTTTTGTCTACACAAGTATACTATTGGGCAACAAGCTACATTTTCTGCAGGACCCACTGGTTTTAAATAAAATAAATTACTAATATTTTTGTACTTTTTATTGCGTTGGTCACTTATACTGTTTGACCAGTTCAGATACAGTTACCAATGAATTGATTAATTATCTGCTTCAAAGTACAATTCGTCATGAATGGGTGAAAGATTGCAATGTTTAGCAACCAATCTAACTCACCCACTAAAATTACAAACCAATGTTACAAACCTATTACTTTGTTTGTGTTGCAGAAGACCTGTAAACACCAGCTGGTACAAATTAACAAACCAATCTTAATTTCAGCATTGCAACAGTACAGATAACATCAATAATAATGGAAAGAGTTCTGCCCACATCCCTCCCTTTTTTCCTCTCCAATCTTCAACTTTGAGAAAACTTTCCGCCCTCAAATGTCATCATTTCTTGAAATGAAACACAAATTTTGATTCCAACTGGGAATCGAACATGCGCCAACCAGCACATGGGCCATAAGTTACAATGTCCGAGCGCCTAGCCGACTGCGCTACCAGAGAACACATGAAAGACGAAAACAAATTTTCGAAGTCTTGTCGCTTTATGTGCCAAAGGAACCCTGTATTTACGGAATGAATTATACTATTACGGACGCTTCAGTCTGTGAGTTCTTAAGGTATATTTTACCACCGCTTCAGTAGCAAAGTGCTATGATGTTCGCGATTATCTTTGTTGTTAATAAAATGTGTCCAACATATTTTTAATTACATCGCTAACGATAACCCTAGAATAGCCCTAAGACTAAGATGGTATAGTGGGAACGTAAGGCCTAAAGAAGGCTGTGTATGCTGTAACAGTTTATGACGTCACAACAGCAATTGGCCATCCTCGGACAGTTCCATTGGTTAGCCAAGTGTCATACCATATGACATCTGGTTTCCATATTAGATTTCTATCTACAGGCACACACGAGTTCGAGTTGTACATGTATTTTTTGCCATGTCGTTAAATCAGTCTCCATGCAAAATTGCGTTATTCTGTCGCGGCTATCATTGCATGTTATAAAATGACACACACGTGAATAGAATGGAAGAAAAGGGAGAGGGGTGCGGGCAGAAATCATACCAACAAAATAGGAATAGATCATAAATACTTCTTGGAACAACTTATAATAAAGCTTCAAAAAATGACCTTGCATCAACAAGAGCTGATCAACAGCTGGAAACCACTCATTGCTAAATTAAATTGTTCATCCCAGCATCCATAAATTAATTCGACGCAATATTCTATTCAACGTCCGATCAAATACATGTACAAATACTCACTATAACTAAATGAACTGGTGATGAACAGCTGATGAAACTACAGCATGTAAAAGTTAGAGAGACGATGATTAAAGGGAAATAACTCCAGGCAATGTATCCTTAAAAACAAACAAAACGAAAACCGAAACGTGCCTCACGAAATAATAATATTATCGTATCTAACAACTTCACATTTGCATGCATGGTAGATGAATTTCTATTGATCTTTTTCTTATTCCTAGTATCTTTGTACTCGTACATTAAAAACTAGCATTTTCTTGAAATATATCTTGAATCATTATTCATATATCGATTCATGTTTTACAGTTTTGGGTAAAACGAAATAGAGACTTCCGGTTGATATGCCACGAATTTTATCAAAAATATTGCAGGCAATGTTTTGGTATTTACAAGATGTCAACGTACGGTTTAATGCCAGATCTTATCAGCAGTAGTGTTTCCATTGCATTAGAAAAAGGAGGTATGTTCTGGTGGTTAGGTAATCTGTTGAAACTTTCTATAAAGCGAAAACTGCAGTAAACCACGAAATTATGTTATACAGAGTCAATGGGTGGCAGTGCTACACTCCCAGTGGCGCACATTTAGCCCCAAAGTCCGTTCCCCTTATCTGTTCGCCCCCCCCCTACTTGTTCCTATTGGTATGATTTCCGCACACACACACACTCACACACTCCCTTTTCTTCCATTCTATTCACGTGTGTGTCGTTTTATAACATGCAATGATATCCGCGACAAGGATCCTGGTGGCGAAATATACATGTACAACTCGAACTCACATGTCTGTTGATAGATAGAAGTTGGATATGTTGTCAACAGTCACACTTGGCCCTGTTTATGGCCGGGTAGTGATAATGCTTTGCTATACTCACTTCATCGGCCATAATCCTCCTATAGAGGCTATGGGAGCAAAGTGTGACGCAAACTCCGGCGGCAGACAACCCGACACCAAATCTCAAAATTCTCCTCGAAATGCACATGTCATCAATCAAAAT
>JAUTBT010066346.1:0-14188 GCA_032361225.1 Lepetodrilus schrolli
TCATTTTATAATTTCAGGCATTTTAAAAATTGACTGAGTGGAAAGAAAGTCACTGAAAGTTTCAAACATTTTACACAATGCCTGATTTTAGAGATTGACTGTAACATATATACAAAAAAGAATATATATTTTTACTTTGAATAAATTAAACATTGACTGGCGTTTTTTCCTGGGTTCCGTCTTGTCATTATCTACTCTCCAAGCCCCTGTGCCAGGTACCTGGGTGAAAATAATTTTGAGGTTAGGGGCAAAGATGTTGATGAAAGAACAGACCTACTAAAAGCACACTGCACACTTACGTTTCTTCAGACAGCTGTCAAACAGCGACACTCTGTTCTGAGGTTGATAGTACATGGAACTCCTCAAACACTGAAATGAAATAGAAAAGATGGAAGGGTACAACTAAATTTAGCAGTGGACCAATAGCCAATATGTTTTCCTAATTTCACTCGGTCTAAATTAATACAATCTACTGTTGTCCAAGTTAAAATGTATCTCTATTTCCACCATTGTGAATACATTTCTAATGAAAATTCAAATTTGAAATCTAGGGATAGATGGTTGAGACTTAAGATCAAATTAAAGGCATACAATCAGATATTTATGCTCGTTTTGGACTAGTTCATAGATGCGTCTGCAAAGTACATTCACTTGACTTAGGGTAGGATGGGACAAGACACCCCACTTAAGCAAGAAATGACATATTTTCCTTTTTTTTTAAAGAGTTAGCAGAACACCGATAGGTTCTATATTGTATTGTTTTCATATTAAATATTGATAACCAGTGGAACATGTGGAAGAAGTAGTTGGATGTATAAAGTACTTGTGTAGTCAAAGCAAATGCATATATTTTCATGTATAACTTGGTCAGACCACTATTTAGGTCAACTATCTGTGATTGTATGCCTTTAAGGTAATATCATCCAAAACCCAATCACTGAGGACCTTCGGCTTTGAATTCCAAAGATATACTACTGTACTTACAACTGTCCAGAAACAATACTCATCAGTGTCGTTCAGAAATAACAATGACACTAGACAGGTTTGAACTAGGGACCGTTGTGCTCTGAGGCGTGACAATTCAGCACTGTGCTACCAACTGCCTAGATACAATACTCATCAGTATCATTCGGAAATAACATTGATGCCGGGTACAAACTCGGGACGACCTCTGTGCGACCTGACCCACAGTCACAGGGATGGGACCCACCTGTTTCCCAGCCACGGAGATGGTGGCAGACCGAGAGTCAATGCCAGAAATTGTCAGAATGCTGTTGAGAGCAGACACGTCCGGCACGAACTGGACATCTGCAACACACACAAAAAATATATTATATAATATCTTAGAAATATTCCCACTGAAAAATACAGCATTAATTAAATATAAAAAAATCCACTGTCAGTCTAAAAGGGCTACAGATTTCAAAGAGCTTGATCATTTAAAATGAGTGGGTTTGTTCTTTTCTCTCCTAATGTTAATTGGCTTAGGAATACTGGTTTATCCCTGTTCACCCATTTCCCAAAAGCACATTTGAGCAGTTATCTAGATATTTGCACGATATATATATATAATCTTTCTCTCAGAAAAATCGGCAATCTCTCCCAACTAAAATTTGCAAACTAGTATATGATTCATCTCCTTAACCACTCAAATGAAACACCAAACTAAACATCTTCAAAATTCACTATAGCACTTAAAATAATTTTCTCTAATAATGATATATAAAACAAGATGACCTTCACCTTGGTTTTCCTGCTCTTCAACCAATGTCTGTTTCTTGTTGGGGCGACTCCTCTTTGCTGCCGGCCGAGGCTGATGAGGAGCAACAATGTCTGCCTTTCTGTTCTCTCGCAGAACTCTGACGACAAACAGACAAGAAATCCCTATTACTAATTGCTTGCTTGTAATAATAATGGACCTATTACTAATCGATTGTTTGTAATAATGTACCTATTACTAATTGATTGTTTGTAATAATAATGGACCTATTACTAATCGATTGTTTGTAATAATGTACCTATTACTAATTTGTTTGTAATAATGGACCTATTACTAATTTGTTGTTTGTAATAATGGACCTATTACTAATTTGTTGTTTGTAATAATTGACCTATTACTAATTGATTGTTTGTAATAATTGAACTATTACTAATTTGTTGTTTGTAATAATGGACCTATTACTAATTTATTGTTTGTAATACTGGACCTATTACTAATTTGTTGTTTGTAATAATGGACATATTACTAATTTGTTGTTTGTAATAATGAACCTATTACTAATTTGTTTGTAATAATGGACCTATTACTAATTTGTTGTTTGTTATAATGGAGTTTAATGTCGCTACGGGAATCTTTCACCCATTGTGAATAATTCAGGCACCCGAGATTACGAAATGTTTTTGAGTACGACCATGCTAAAGTTTTCTTTCCCTTATAAAAGTTTGATCTTAAGCACAAAATTGTACTCAAAAGGTATGGTAATCTCGAGACCTGACTTCAAAACCACAATGATCAATGAGGAATCTATTATAAAAAGTGTGAGCGAGTGAATTATTGTTTTACGTCACAGCGTGAATCTTCCACCCATACATAATATAATGTGATGAGATCTTTTCCACTATTTTATGATTTATCAATAACTTATTTTAGCTTCTTAAATGACATGGAATAGAGCCAATATATTAATAAAATATTATTGTAGAGAAAAATCGGTTAATGGTGTAACATCATCACTTTTTTCCTCTTTCAAAACAAAACTATCTCTTCAAACTCTTTCTCTCTAGACGGGCCTTGAGCACACACGTGTATGGATGTGTAGGGGTCGCAGCGAAGATAGCAGTGAAGATAAATAGGATTACTATAGCCAGGCTATACTGTATCTGCTGGTGACATCGTCTATTTCTGTGTTTAGCCTCCATTTGGAAGTTGTTTACTGTAGAGTACATTAGTTCGATTGTCATTGATTATGTTTAAAAGAGTAATTATTACGCTATGAAGTAGAGTTAGAGTAGGTATATACGAGGATGAGTTAGAGTAGGTATATACGAGGATGAGTTAGAGTAGGTATATACGAGGATGAGTTAGTGTAGGTATATACGAGGCTGAGTTAGAGTAGGTATATACGAGAATGAGTTAGAGTAGGTATATACAAGGATGAGTTAGAGTAGGTATATACGAGGCTGAGTTAGAGTAGGTATATACGAGGATGAGTTAGAGTAGGTATATACGAGGATGAGTTAGAGTAGGTATATAAGAGGATGCCTTAGTGTTAATCCTTGTCTTGCCAGTGTCCGTAAAATGGGAATAATTGTAAGTCCACAGGGGATTGAGATCAGTGTCGTTACTGCAACATACTTTCTCCATCTCCCTTAATTAGATTAAGAGGGTGGGGGTTAGGATTAGGAGTGTGGGGTTAGGATTAAGGGTAGGTCTAGTTTAGGTGATAGGTGTTAGGTAGGTAGGTTAGGTGTTAATTAAAGTTTTCCTAGTAGGGTAAATAATAATCGTTCTAATAACAGTTATTGGCAGATTAGAGGATATATTTTATTAGATGATTGAGTGATGTAATCTTGTATCTTTTGTAATTGTTCTATGCTTTCTTTATTAAAATATTATTTTTACAGTCTGTTTTTGTCTTTCATTTGCTGGACCTGTATATTCTTCGCGAAACGAGCGAAACAAGCTATTCAAGAACCTATGTTATTAGAGTTTGCAGGGATAGTGCCATTAACTGTTCATAGTAGGGAGTAACAAAAAGCCATATATAAAAAATTACACAACACAAAGTCCCTCTTCCCCTGTTAATTTAACGGTGAGCCCCTAAAATTTGTCGCAATATTTCTTTCAAACAAACTCTACTGTCACTGGGTGGGACTATCTTGTGGGTAGTCGGTGTGATCAACACCACACACACCCCACACAACAGTAACCCCGCCTGTTACAGATGTATAGTACTATATAATGTACTATTATCATTATTATTTGTATTTTCTACAAATGTAAGATTCTGTTAATAATTTCTTAGTGAGTTTATTTATTTATTTGATGTTTTATGTTATTGCGGGAATATTTCACCCATATGTGATGATAGAAAGAGAACATGAGGCAACAAACTCTCTGGAGAAATTCCCCACTCACTGGCAGGCCCTGCCCGTCTGCTGCAACAGAGAGAGCTCCCTGTTTTTCTCTAGGTCCTGCAGGCTCTTGGCAACAGGCGTGAAGCATATCTGGTTGTCCATTGCCATTCTGTCTCTGTCCACCGATTTTTCCGACTTTGACCCTGGTTGCGTCAAATGGAACTCTTCTGACTTAAAAATAAAATAGTTAGTCAAATATTACAACCAGGTATATTTGAAAATTGGGGGGGGGGTGGGGGAGGGGGGGAAATATGGAACAAAAAATCCATGAAAACCGCTTTGTTGCTTAACATCATAGCAGGAATCTTTCACCCAAACGCAATGACAAAATCTTTTTAAGCCACCATATAGCCACATGTGATGTTATATGCCATTGGGGATAAATTCATCGAAATGTTTGATGAATAAAATGTAGTTAATAACGAGTTGGAAAAACTGAGCCAATGAGTTAAATAAATTCAGTAATATATGAACACGAATGTGAGATTCTATTTATCACATAACTGTAGAAACTATTGTAATATCGATTTTCAGTCACAAACACTATATAGGCACATGTCTAGGGAACTGGATTAAAGCTAGCAGATAAAATATAGTTCCAAGTAAATGTGTAAATATTGATAAATGTGTTTGCACATTTAAAATAAAATACAATAAAATACAATAAAGTGATTTGTTGGTAGAAGGTGAGGAATGTCATACAAACAGAGAAATCAGTCATTTTAGAAGGAGTTTGATTAACAGCAGCAGCAGTAACTACAACAGCAGCAGCAACAACAACAACAACAACAACGCTGCCCTGTTCATAATATTCATGGAGTACCACACATCAACGTTATGGCTTACGTCTACTATTATATTTTGTTGTTGGAATATCACGATTTACTCACTGCTTATTCGACTGCAACACGACAATGTAATCGTTTTCGCTGGACAGGTCGACATCGAGGAAGTTGATTCCCCACACCCCACTCGATGCCTGCCCCAACCAGGAGCAGTTTGATCCCGGCAGGTAGGGCTTGGGGTAGTACTTGGACTGAATGGTTATGCTTGTGTTGAAGGTTACTTGGGTTATATCTACGAAATAGAACAAACAATGCAACAGAGTGTTATTGCTTCGGATTTCAACACTTGTGCGTGCTCCTATCATTGTTATCACTGATAAAAACCTCCACCTGCAGTTAAGGTGCACTTCACATCCGGTCACTGAAACAATCTATCTAGTAGATCCAAAGCCTATCAGATTTAGGCTAAGTAAAACTAAGTTCCTGAACATATTCCTATTGCCATATACTGATTTCATCTCTCTCTCTCTCTCTCTCTCTCTCTCTCTCCCACTCTGTCCTCTATATCTATCTATCTATCTATCCATCTATCTATCTATCTGTCTGTCTGTCTGTCTATCTATTTATCTATCTATCTCTATCTATCTATCTATCTATCTATCTATCTATCTATCTATCTATCTATCTATCTATCTATCTATCTATCTATCTATCTGTCTATCTATCTGTCTATCTGTCTGTCTATCTATCTCATTCTCTTCTCTCCCTGTGTATGATTAAATGCACTTCATCAATAGCACCTACCTTGGACACTTTCCGCAATCAGTGACATCATAATTGACGTTAATATGAGATCCATGTCTTCGGACCAAGACCTGGGTACAATCAGTATCACTGCAAGAATTCACGTGTAGGGTAGTGTGTTCATGTATGGTACTGAGTTCACGTGTAGGGTTCTGTCTACGCTCTACACGAACAATATCAGTGACAAAAACGTCAGAAGAATCACACTTCAAACGATGCGGTATAGTGACGTTTTGTGTATGTTCAGCCACAGTGCAGGACCAACCAGGATCGGAATTATAGCTTATTCGTAAGAGCGAATAGCACCAAACTATAAGTACAAATTCTGTTTAATGTAGATGACAAATGCTAATGTACTTAATAGACTACTTCCTGGTGTAATTGAAGAAGCCACTGCGATGGTTGTCTCGTCATTTGATTGGTGGTTCCAGAGACAGGGACTATCCCACGATTGTTATAGCTGTCTGGATGATTCAGGATACAGTTTCTGAGAACACTAACTAACAATGCCACTGTATAGCTTAGAGAACCACTAGGACCACAACATGAGTTTCTGTCTGTACAGGTTCAAATGTTCAAGTCTCCTCAATATTAATAAAAAATAAAAATAAAAATATACTAATTCAATACACAGTTTTTCACAGAGTAGGCCGTGACGTATAATTACACCTAAGCACACACACGCCCCTTCCCCCTACCCCCAAATCTAAATGCGCCATTGACCGAGGATGATTTACCGACCGATCTGCTACTACCATTGGTTCATCGCGCTAAGTTCGATGGACGGCAACTATACCAGTATTCACTCCTTTAGTACATTGTACTACACTGTATGCAGCAGTCGGTGACGATGGCGCGGTCGTGGGAAGTTGACACTGTGCTGTTACCAGATCTACGGCACTGACGATTACATTTATCCTTTATTAATTCCCCAAAATTGAAATGCTACACATTTCGGAAGTAATCACATGCAGTTGTTACATCTGGCATCACATTTAATAGAAATAGTACACTTTTTTCACGAAGCAATGAGGAATTGAAGGCATGGGGGCACATGCACTATATATCGTGCATCAAGGACAGATATAAGCGACGGGATGACGGCAATCCGGATACAAGCTCTGTGTACAACTACTGCGAGATAACATCAACAGGAAAGGCAGACAATCAGCGGAAGTCTGGACTCTACGAGAGTCGAGTGTTCTGCAATATACACGGGTGCAGGCCTTTTCTGTCTGAAGTATGAGTAGAATATGGAAATAAATAACAAGGGTTCTACCGATTGGGTAGTCTGTGTCATATGTTCTCACCAAAATACTCCTATTCAAAATATCCCCTTAGAACAGTTAAGCAGGTCCAGGTTACTGGAGAACAATGTCTCAGGAGGTAAAGCATTTCAGCGGCTCCTTTCATATAAAAATCATACAAATCAATATAATTTATACTTAAACGATTTGATTTCACTCTCTGAGACTATGGATAGTCTACCGATTGGGGTAAACACTGGTTCCCACTCATTCATTATGATTCTCTGAGATGCTACTCCGCGCTGTCGGTTGGTGGTGTTACTACCTCACATATCGATATCTTGATTGGTCATTCATGGTGTCTGCTAATTCCGAGACGCATCAATGTGATCCAACAACCCCCGTGAGCCATCGCACATCGCATTTCCTCTGAAGATACTTGAACGTCATCATAAGTCAAACATGATCTGTCTTGTCATTTTACCTGTCAGTAACTGGATAATCCATTGGTTGTTAGATTTTAAATAACCTTCCTTCTGAATGGGAACCTAGCACGTGGGTACTGTAATATATGGTAGATCACTATATGTGTAAATACAGAATCTAGCTCATTGTAAATACTCCGGGATATAATATTTTAAAATGTATCAAGACTAATGAAGACACTAGCAGAAGTTATTACTTTCCAAAAAAAATGCAATTCATTGAATGACTGTAAATTAATTCCTTTACTGCTTCTTACTATAAGAATTGTATACTATATAATTATATAATACGTTAAGAGGTATCTTGCAGCAGTTAAATGTATATAACACAAGGTTGCAAGTATTGACGGGAATTGAACAATGTCCTTGTATGTATCCTGCAACCGAATAATAGTGTGTGCTCATATCCAGACAGTCAGGGTTAGGAAAAGCTCAAAGGTCCACAGTTTATTGTTATGAAGGACAAAGCTTTATGTAATTACTGACTGCTTCCCAGTGACTGCTTTAGTGAATATCACTGTCCTCCCGTCAACAAACATGGCCTCGCCTAGCGGAATTTTAACGTTTACATCATTCCTAGTAACATCATTCCTGTGACAATGAAATGTTGGTGTTTGTATGTATTTAAACACTCCATGGCAAGAGTGACCTCCAATCCAGCACGTAGACCTGATGTTTACTCACTGGATGTCTCATATTTAATAACAATGAAGTACATTATAGTAGGTCTACCTTGAAATAATTGTAATATAAAAGATATTAAAATGTTAAGCATTAAGAAAATAGTATATCTACATTGTCCAACGTGCACCTACATGCGATTTGAAGATGGATCGATTCATCATGTGTAGCTTGCACTGCTGGAACGCTAATATATACTAGCATATCTTTTCATATTTTCGATTTTGTTTTTTTTTATCGCGAAATACAAAAAGAAATGGAATAAAATATGAAAATATTGCAAACCAGTGGGTTATGCAAACAATGTTACTTGTGTCGACAAATAAAATGTACATACTTTCAGGTAAATATACGTTTTACCATGACCATGTCCACAAATCACTAGATCGATATTCATATATTCCAAAATGACATATGTATAGCACCGCTATATGACAAATAGTAGAATAGTGTTACATTGGTTGTTCCCGAAGGCTATGTGATAAAGTACTATACACAGTAGCGTTCTTACTCTTAGACATCTATCGCGTATTCTGGATCTGGATCATGTTCCATGAATACTGAAACATCTCTGGTACATTAATCAGGCATTGTTTCTTTTGTTCGCAACTTTTGATCTCATCTTGTTAGAACCAAGTCACGGTTAGATCGCGTGATAGGCATTGTAGTAAAACGTCTAATGTACATGTGTTTACTGGGCAGTTTAACTTCCCATTGCTCTAAAGTATAACGGTCAACCTTCTACTAATGAGCTCGGTAATAAACAAACAATTTAGCAAAGCGACCAACACGAAATGCATGACAGTTGACAGAGATTATCTGAGGACGCGAGGCTTCGGCGAGAATTTGAGGCTTTCCACGAGTCTGCAGCAAATACTGAATCATGCCGTCGGCAGTTTGCCGAGATTGGTGTTTCATCTGTATAAAGCTAATGACCGTGTTTGACCCATCTTGTTAAGAAGATGTCCTACATCTATTTCTTGGAAGCTTAAACACGTCAGCAAACAAATTGCAACAAAGTTAACCATCTACTTTTTCTACAATCTCTTCGTTTCTGGTAATGGTTGACAGTGATCTATTTTGGGGGGTATAAAAGCTTTTTAACCGTACAACACCTGTCCAAACCATCACTATCAGTTCAGCGTCTTCGGATCGTTACCTTATCTAAGGTGGGTTTAATATTTAGCATATTGTTTATTTGGACACACACACACACACACACACACACACACACACACACACACACACACACACACACACATGATGTCAAAAATATCCATTTGAGTTACATCGTTTCTTTACATTTGTAGCTATGTGGCATTCTTTTAGATATATTAAGTATGATACCTGACATATTTCAGAGCAGACACAGGCGGTGTTGCTATGACAGTACATAGTGTTGGCCATAACGTAAAATGGCTGGTAAGTTGATATTTCTTTTTCTAACACAACAACTAAGCTTCAATTTCTTATAATATTACCTTAATTACCCCCATACACAACAATCCCGATTAAGAGTTTGACTTTATTTGTATACTGCATTGGAATATATTAACAACAACAAAATACAATTCCCCCACCCCCCCCCCCCCCCAGCTATAACATGAACCATATCCAATTGTCTTTTTCTTCCTTAGAAAGTTAGATAATCATGCAATTTGATCCATAAATGTATTGATATCTTCCACGTGTTCGTTGTCGTTCTGCAGTCTGCTGTCTCGGTGTGGCTGTTCATGTTGATGGCTGTTGCTTTGACTTCCGGTAAGGTGTCGTTACTATGGCTACTACGTCTCTACAAGTACGAACAGATACACCCGGCAGCATGGTGGGTCACTGGAACAATCCACTATTTGCAATCCGTAATAGTAGTCATAATTTCGAATATTATGAACATTGTATTATTGTTTGAACGATACTTTACAACGTGTTTAAAATGTATATTTTGCAAGAAACCATTTGTTACGATAAGTGAAATGTGTATTATTAGTGTATGAAAATTACATGAACATTACTTACTTATGGTAGACTAGTATATCAAACACGTTGAAACTGTCCATTGTTTTCAAGACTACATTATTAGTCCAATATTTGTGTACTGAAAATTGCTATCGCTTGTTGTGTTATATAACTATCTTGAACGTATAGTTTAGTCGGAGAATTTATTCAATCTCTAAAATTATGTGTTCACTTCCTCCAACGATACCCGAGTTTTTACAAAATAATTAAGTGTTCGTACATTTCCAAACATATACGCATATTTATAGGCGAAAGATTTTCTCAGGTTTTCTCAGCGATGTTAAAGTCCCAAATCACTGGCCAATACACAAGCTTCTGTGTAGTACTATGCACTTACCTAGTGTTTATACTTCAGGTACATTCTCATCTGTGCCATGCTGCTGTTGCCTCAGTTTGCAAACTTCATGTACATTATCTGGAACACTCCCTTCATAAGCTCCGCCAATAAGAAAAAGATGCCCAGTCCAGGATACATATACATGGTCAGTCGCTGGTGTTCTTATTGTACAGCTAAATATCTGTAACGTTTGAATCAACGAGATGTATTGTCTTAAAGTAGTTTCATGATTGTAATCATGAAATTAAATGAAATTGTACAAAAACTTGTACAAATAGTGTTTTAAGAAAGAGAAATGTTCATGCCAGGACACGTGCATATGTTCCAGGGTATCCTGGGCGTCATCATAGAGACAGTTGCTGTGTGTATGTTCGCCTCAGAAATCGCCATCGTCCTCCCAGAGCCTGTGCTTCTCTTCCTACCCTCGGCGGTCTTCGCCATTCCACTCATCATCAAAACATCACACAGTGTGAAGGTACCATCACAGCGCATTTAAATACACTATTATTTTTACTAGTTGCACATGCTATGAAATCTTTCCGATAATGATGTTTGTTGTTTGATTATTATTAAGTAACATATCATTGATTAGGAATTGCAATGAAGGTGTATTATTGTTATAGGTATCCGTGTAGTATGTAATTCTTTGTTTACCAGATGATGAGAAAGCAGACGTCAAAGGGGAACCGAGTGTTCCGAGCAGTCACCCAATGTGTACAGGTGTTCCTGTGTACCTACATCTTCTGGGCCCCCGCCATAGTCTCCACGTTCATCTATCTCTGGTCCCCGTTCAACATGCGGCTGAGGCACTGCGTTGCTCTGCCCATCATCCTGGTCGTCTTATCGTTCTCGTGGACTCCGCGCGTCCAAGAGATGGTCGTCTGCTCACTGCCGTCTGGACAAAGGAACTGGAAGGCGACGTTGTCCTACTGCTGTCTGAAGATTGCTGCCATTCCTGTGACACTCACCGGCCTCATGGCTCTCAACATCGAGACATTCAGAAACAACATGACAGACTTTTTGCTCAAGGGACTTCTGGATCTAGGAGACTATCGAGTGTGGCTACCTGCCTTGATTACTGTCATTACAGGGATGGCAGCACTTACAATAATGAACGCAGCTTCCAAGGTGTCTCTGACCACTCCTGGTGTTTGGCTGCCTTCCCTTCTGGCGCCCCTGCTGACGTATGCTGCTGCCACTCTCTTGTGGGGAGATGTTTCTACGGAAGCTATCTGGGAGCTGTCTGGCACAGACCTTGCAACTTGGTCTGCATCAGCGCTGGCGTTCATTTTATGGGCGGTACCTTACACCATCCCATCGCTTAGCATCATTGAATCACCCACGGCTCTACTGAGACCTTTCTCGGAGACGTTCTTTGGATTTGTGTGGAACATAATATTTTTGGAACAGTCGCTGATTCTCAACTATAACCATAAAGGTATTGGTGTGAAGGACCGTCTTCCCAGGACCACAGTGAAACACGGGAAACACAAGACTGTGTTCGTGTGTACCACCATGTTCCGTGAGACTCAGGCAGAGATGAAACGCTACCTGCTCAGTCTCAAGAGGATGATGTCCTCTGATCTGCTCAATGATGTGACGCTGGAGGCTCATATTTTACTTGACAACGCAATAGTAAAGGATCAGTTTAATGCATTTGCCTACCAACTACTGAATCTTCTTGTGGACGTTTTCCAGCTGTCCTATTCTGACCTACACAACTACAGGACGCCATATGGATTTCAGTTGAGGTGTATTTATGCCCAGCATTTCCCCGTGTACGTCCATGTGAAGAATGGAGAGAAATTCAAAATTAAAAAACGATGGAGTCAGGTTATGTATATGAACTATATTTTGAAGTATCGCTGTGGATTTGAACCAAGCACGAAAGACGGTCAACATAAATCTAGTTCTGCAGCAAAGGAAACTTCAATGGAAATCGAATTTGGTTTTAAGAAAAGAGAAATGTTTGATTCGTCAATAAAGGGATTAAAATACACGGGGAAGCAAGATTACCAAAGTAATATGTATCAGTATTTTACTAGTAATGCAAAAACGAGTGCACTGGGTCATGTCTCTTCAAGCACCGATGACACCTACGACGATACCGGAAGTGAAACATCAACAGAAGTTTCAGAAGCGTATACGGTATCCAGAGAGAGCGCGTCATACCTGACGAGCGAGGGTACCGACAGCGACGACTCTGACATCCACCTATATATGAGGCGGTACCTCAATACACAGAATATGATACCTATCCCTAAGGACAACGATCTAGTTAAGAACGTCATGAAAGCAGAATTGGCCAGGTACTGTGACGGGGAAGACAGCACTGCACGCCGGATGTACCTACCCTCAGACCTCTTCTACTTCCAACCAAGAGGTCCTACGCCAGGCAAATGGAGGGCAAGGAAGGACTTCCGGCCAATAGCGGAAGACGCCACTGCTGAGAGTTCTTTGTTCACAATTACTGGTAACCGCGATTTGAGCAAAAACGAAGACGTCTACGTGCTGGCAACAGATGCAGACACCCAGTTTAAGGCAAAAAGTGTCCGTGCACTGCTCGACCTCTGTGACAGAGACCAGTCTCTAGGAGCTGCATGTGGGCGAACTGTTCCGACCGGCGGTTCCAAACCCGTTGTGTGGTACCAAAAGTTTGAGTATGCAAAAGGTTAGTTGATTTTTCAGAATCAATTAGTCACGGATACATGATATGAAAATGTAATACTTTGTGCTGTAAAGTATACAGTACCTATGTAACTATATGCTAACTATTCCTCTACCTGCTTAATACTAGCACATTCTCGTTTCCAAACGTATATATCATACATAATCAAAGATTAGATTCCCGATTCACTGCCTGTTTCTAGACTTCTGGCTGGTGAAATCATCCCAGAACATCATTGGCTCGGTCACGTGTTGTCCTGGATGCTTCAGTCTGTATCGAGGTCAAGCACTTGCAGATGTCATGAACACGTTCTCGGAACCCAGCCTGTCCGCGTTTGATGCACTCGTGAAGGACCATGGTACTACTATTTCTCTATCTATACTACATTACATACAATGAATGGTACTATTAATATTTACATTCTTACATTGCATGTCGCATGGTACTATCCATATATAAATGTTGACGCACTTTGTAATCACACATAGCTCTAGGCCAGTCCGTAAAGTGTACATTAACAACACGTCAATGGTTGTCAGGCGAGGACCGCTGGTTGTGCACGCTGATGATGATGCGAGGCTGGAAGCTGGAGTACACCAACAGCTGCCGTAACTCCACTCACTGCCCCGAATCTTTCACCGAGTTCCTCCGACAGCGACGCCGATGGGTTCTCTCAGAGCTCTCCAACATGGTCATCATCTTCCAGTCTCTGACCGAACTCATTCGCAAAAACGCAGCTTTCTCCGTCGTTTTTATCCTGTCACTTCTACAGATGTTTCTGTGGGTCCTGCTGTCTCCCTCGACTACACTGCTCATCCTGTGCGTGGCCTGTGAGATCATCTTTGGTCTGCCTGTTGTATGGACCGCACCATCCGCATTTGCTTCCCTGCTCGTCTACACCGTCATCTGTTGTGCCTGTCACAGTCGGACGCAGAACAACGCTACCTTGACCTTCATGCTCGTCATAGTAGCTACCATGGTGGCGATCAGTGCAGGCTTCATCGCTTATATGGTCATCAGCATTAAAG
>JAUTBT010066357.1:4299-18902 GCA_032361225.1 Lepetodrilus schrolli
CCCCCCCCCCCCCCCCCCCCCCCCCCCCCCCCCCCCCCCCCCGCCCCCCCCCCCCCCCCCCCCCTATAGGTGAAGGCAGTGTAAGTTGAGTAGAGAATGGATTGTGTGTAGGAACTAAAACGTTGGATTCTACAATAATTCGTACCGGTATCCATGGGGGGTTGTCATAAAAAGTGTTGAAGGCTAAAAGATAATGTGTCTGCAGTCGTGTGTTACGTGTTGATTTTTGTTCCATGTCATCTAGACATCTAGGTAAACTGATTATCAGAGGTGATGTTGATCAATACACTTACTTGATATACTTCGATACACTGGATTACTTTCGACGTGTACATCTGACGAGGTACAACACCGTGTAAGTGGGACCCGGATGCAATATGAAGGATACTGATTTCCTGCGACATCTACAGTCCGTGTTGGCTCTGCGTGTTCCTCGTTTTATACTCTACCTATAGATAGTATCGGATCTGTGTTAGTTAAGTATGTTCCCATTGTAGTGTTCTGATGGCCTCTCGCAAGCCAGTCTAACCTTTCAAATGTACCAATCGCTCATCACGTTTTCGAGTTAAAAGTACCCCATATCATACACATACGCACACACGTGTAATACAAGATTCTCGTACGGTTCTTGGACAGAGCTGTTACCCCTTTAGATCAGTCGCGATATCGCGGTTAGAGCGTTGGAACCCAGCAGCTCGCGGGTTCGAATCCCTGGACCGGGAGTGGTCCTCTTTCACACACACGCACACACACATATACGCACACACACACACACACACACACACACACACACACACACACACACACACACACATACCCCGTAATGCTGTATCATCACGTCAATCAACTGTGCTAAGTTCTATATTTAGACGTCATGGGACGAAGGAGCTGATACAGGTTGTATATTTATAGTTATTGTGTAAGGACCTTGATGTACAGACTGTGGATGTATCTGTACAGACTGTGGATGTATCTGTACAGACTGTGGATGTATCTGTACAGACTGTGGATGTATCTGTACATACGCTCTGTATGTTGTCGCCTATCAATATCGATACGGTTCAATAACCACTAACCGGTTTGTATGAACATTTCTTAAATTCTGAGAGAGAGGAAGAGAGAGAGAGAGAGAGAGAGAGAGAGAAAAAACATTCTCTCTTGACATCGCCATAAAGCTATTTCTTGTATAGATCGATAATATCGCATACTACGGCAGGTACACAGACACAAACAAGACACCTGTAACTTAATTAAAAGTATATTGGTTATTGTGAATTATTCTTCAGTTACTTTCCTGATGACATTCGTGAAATATGTTATTAATCAATCAGAAAGCTTCTTAACAAATCCTGTTAGCGCTTTGACTAGTAATATTGTGAAGGAGTAAAACCTTCAAATCATACGCGCTTCATAGCCAAAATTCTAGCATTCGCTGTATCTGCCCTGACCCCATCCGGTTATTTAGCGCTGAATTTGATTATAGATATATTTTTAATTATTTGGCCTGTTTGCCAATAGTTCGGACTTCCGGTTAGGAGAAGAACGAGGGTACCGTATGGCAAAAGCGTTGGGCTAAACACATGAGCAGTGGCGTCACTGAACAACTTTCACGTACATAACTTCCAGGCTCGAACCGGTGACGTTTGAAAATTCCCCCACCCCCTCGATTCCATCACTCGAACAGGCAATATAATGTTTACCGGCGTCGTCTCGTCGCTAATAAATACTTGGTCAAGTGGCGCTATGCTTATAGATAGGATCATTGACATTGGTATATTGACGAGCATATATAGACAGACATGTTATGTACTGAGGAGATCGTTGAATGTAGTTGACGGTAACCACAGGCCGTGAGTACTTCATGTAGTAGAACTCTTCCGTTTCAAAGAATTTCCGTTGCCACAACAGCTTACGAGATTGATAATCTCAATACATGTACATGTTACAGAGAGCACGCATGTCTTGGCCTTCACATTGTATATATGTACAATAATATTTTTTTGAGTAGTACTTCTTTTATAAAGATAGAAATTCTATGAAGACACGAGAGTCCCATCTGAAGACATGGTTGTATATCGTGGAAACCAGTGTGTTTCAACAACTACGTTTCTTAGAAGGAATAGAACGTGTAAATTTTGTTTGTTTTACTCGGAGGGACGTAATGATAATACGCCGGCGTCTTCTCAACTGAAGTTATAATGATGACATTGTCCAATGCCAGAACCGTACATCCCAATATCAAACGTGATGTCATGGACAGGGAACCTTAGCCCAAACGCCTCGCCGTGATGTCGCCGTATATTCGACCCCGCACTCAATATCGCACATGATCCCATCAATGAACACCACGACATTTTAACACTCTTTGACAGAGAATGTACCCACATTTTCCCATCAACATTCTTTTTTAAATGTACAACCCCGAAACGACTGAAATTAGTTTTAAACGAACAAAACACTGACATATCCATGCCTGTTGATCATTTGTTTATTCCACAAGAAATGTGGGTTTCATCATCAGAGTCTACCAATATCTGGATAATCCTGTACAGTAATAATAATAATAATAATAATAATAATAATATGCGCATGCATATTGCGCCAAATACTTGATCGAAAGCGTGCTCAAAGCGCTACATTAGTACCCCGGTCAACGGATCAGTGCGCTCTCATTGTCTTTCTCAACTCCCTAGAGAGTATGCAACCTAGGGTAACGTTTGGTGGCTCAGTCCGCACAAACTACTTCATCACGCACGTCAGCGGCCGTCCATTTGTCCGTCTGTCTCAAGTCCATCTGTCCGTCCGTCTGCGAGTGTAGGCTTGAGAGGATAATAATGAGGCGGACACGCGCCATTGACTCACAGATGTCATACATACATATGTAATCAACCTGGCTAGAACCGAACGTCATCAAGGACTCTCTCTCTCTCTCTCTCTCTCTCTCGCTCTCTCTCTCTCTCTCTCCAGCCATTAATAATATACAATATGTAAAAAAATATTGTCATTGATTTACCCCTTCATATTATATACGGACGCAATATGTTTAATTCTATTCAGTTATGTGGAAGACAGCCTGACGTAAACTCCATTCTTTATGGTAGCAACAGCTTACAGTATCACCAGCCTGAAAACGTATTTTTATGTTCAACATTAAAGTAAAAACAGATTTCGTTATTGTACATACATGTATTCACGTTATTAATGTTGTTATTCTACTTGATTGCATATAATGTATCACTATATAATTGTAATTAGGAAAACCAATTTCTGTATGATTTACCCTTTGTTTCATTTCGATTTCATGTCAATAAAATGTGTTGAAATCAAATTAAGTCATATACACGTGTGTGCGCACACATAATATGTACCCCTTCCTGGAGGTTCGAACGCCGTCAAGTTGAGTCAGTTTATTGGCTTGGGCCCTTGACCCAGTTAACGTCGGTGTGTGATGTCGTAATTAGGTCAGGTCGGTGTCGATGCTGCTGTGAAGACACTATTGTTGTGGCGTGTTTTATGGGTGTCTACTCTGTCTATTCTGTTTACTTACTTCCACCTACTGGACTATTTGCACTGTCATGCTTCATCGACGTCTTTGTTTAGCGCTGCGTTCCCTACTGTTTCAGTGTTGCCGCTGAGATGTGCGTGGGAGGCGCGTCAGTGCTACTGGATGCTACGACAAGGCACGTGAACCACGGCGGATACTGACGAACCAAAGGTAGATAGTTTTAATTGTTAATTAACAGCCTCCGATGACCTAGTTCTGATCAGTCAATACGTGCTTTTAGAAGCGACTGAAGATACCAATGGTCTTGAAATATTCGTACATATATTTGTCTATTTAAATACTAGTAATTAATATTAAATAAAATTACTTTTAAGAAGCCAATAGGTGAAAAAAATCCGCTGCCACTTAAAAACAATTATTCACTCATTTAAGCATAAGAAAGTGCTTAAACATTGTGTATTCGACATGCTGTGTGTTGCCTAAACAGATATGGAAGAGTACTTTCCGGGAATCGAACTCCCCGTACTCAGTATCGTAGGCCTGCCTAACAGATTAGATTAAACACAACTCGTATCGTTCTACTGAATGTGATCAGCTGACGAACACGTTCATTCACAAATCGCGGGCCACGCCCCCTTCTAGCATACAGGTGCGTGATTGACAGGTTAGCGAAGCTCCTAACTGATTATCTACACAGGCTGAAGCTTGTCGACAACACGTGTGCTCGCTTCAATAGACGTCACATCTATAAATACATCACGGCTCATAATAAGCCGGTAACTAGTGTTTGATAATTGGAGATAAGATTGCGGCCTAAATTACACCAAATCCTCAATATTTATCTCTGATGAAACGCACGTGCAAGGCAGTAGTGTAACTGGAAGTTTGACTCTGTACAGGTGTTGTATTACTACGCCCACTCTCGGACAGGTGCTTTGTGATAGTACCGTGACAGTGGAGTATTTGACATCCATCACGTGACCAGGCAAATCGGGCCCATGGTTATGTTTAATATTTATTTATTTTTTAATTTTTTTCTTGTTCTTTTTTGCGGTATTCAATTTTATAAAGCTCTACCACGCCAAGCTATAAAGATTAGTCGAGATATTTTACAAGATCGAAAGAAAAGATTTCTTTTCGATATAGAACCTATTTTTCTCCGCGGTGAAAATTTAGAAACGGTTTAAAACAGTACATGTAATAGGTAATTACTTGTCCTAACTGCGTAATACGTGTGCTTATTGGAGAGAGAGAGAGAGAGAGAGAGAGAGAGAGAGAGAGAGAGAGAGAGAGAGAGAGAGAGAGAGAGAGAGAGAGAGAGGACAAGTGTGGATGAATTAAGGAGTGATTCGTAGACCGTGACATTTAATAACTGACAATTGAACTGAAAAACTTTCCAATCCAACATTAACAGAACATCGTCTCCTAAACTTCAAAGACAATACATTCCGTTTCCTCATGTCGGAACGTAACTTTAAGTCGCTGTCTTCTCCGACTCTAGCCAGTCTACTGTATTACGAGTGTATTGTTAGAGTTTAGTTAGGTGATAAACTACTCAGGTGAGCAGATCCATTGCCTATTTAGTCTTTGAGTATGGCTATAACACATCAAAATGCAGCAAATCCCAGACACGAAACCTAAAACGGTGATGCACAAAGATAACAGTCTGTGAAAAACGACCCGGGATCTCTTTAGGTTTTCCCTCTAATCAGCGCCCGTTAACAAGAGCAAAAGGTGACGACAAACTATAGGACATAAAAAGATGATCGCTCTGACGACTGGCCCCTAGCAGACGGTACCCAGTCGACCGGCCCAGTCCGGCTAAGGGTATAATTTCCGGGCCTAATCGTGAAGAGGGGTTTTGTCCGCTCCGCTGACTAGAGTCATTAATTTGTAAACGGCACGGATGTTCCTGCGCTCTCCTCGTATCCTATCTCAGAAATCGCCAAGCAGTTGATCGCCTGGGTCGCTGGAACTGCTAAGTGGAGATATATTGCCACATCGCGCTAGATGGAGGCAGCGGGCTATAACCTCGGCAATGCGAAAGAGATTAAAGTATAGAATAGGGTTACCTGGGATTCAAACACGTACGACCCCGACAGGTGTATTACTATGCTAGGCCAGGCCTTGACGGGGCATAGTCCGTCCTCGTATAGCTCGGGTATGTGAGACATTGAGCGAGCGAGACTTTGGTACCCGCTAACACTGAGCGATCGAGATATGTGGTACCTGTTATCTGAGCGAGATATATGGTACCTGTTATCTGAGCGAGATATGTGGTACCTGTTATCTGAGGGAGATATGTGGTACCCGTTAACTGAACGAGATATGTAGTACCCGTTAATACTGGGCGAGATATGTGGTACTCGTTAACTGAACGAGATATGTGGTACCAGTTAATACTGTGCGAGATATGTGGTACCCGTTAACTGAACGAGATATGTGGTATCAGTTAATACTGTGCGAGATATGTGGTAACTGTTAACACAGAAAGATATGTGGTACCCGTTAATACTGAACGACATTATGTCATATATTATGTTTAATCTGCTATCAGATATGTGTGATGCCCGTTAGGACTGAGCGAGCTTCGTGATCCCCGTTAGCACTGGGCGTGATATTTGGTTATTATACGTTAATACTCACTGAGCGATGCATGTGTTAAATATGCTATCGTATATTATTATGTGTAATACCCGTCAACACGGAGCGAGATATGTTATGGTATATACGTTAAATATGATATGAGATCGTATATCTCTGTAACAATGTTGACACGATCAAACTCTTCTGGTCTTTTAATGTGCTTTTAATGTGCTGGCAAAAAAAATAATCCAATATTATCTGACTATTTCAAATAATATCGGAATATGTCAAGCAATATCTGACTATGTCAAGCAATATATGACTATGTCAAGCAATATCTGACTATGTAAAGGAATAATCGCCACCACGTGATTGCCTTTTGTAACACAGATTAGAATCGTCCCATTAATTCGGATACTGACGAGAAACTCCATTCGTCCATCTTGCCGATTCTCTGATCGTGTTCGACTCTCGACCCCCAAGAACCTTGCTGGCGAACATGTCGCACCCCTTTGTACGACGTTAGAACCTTGGGCCGCATAATCGGCTTGAAGTTGTTGGCCCTGTTCATAGTTGCCAGATGTCATACAATTACTCTACTGAATACGTCCTGTGCTATTTTCCGCTTTAATATTGTATCTGGCTGTTTGTGTGTGGCCCAAGCCGTGTCACCATATACAGAACCGTATCAAAAACAGCTTACCAGCGCCCCATAGCTATAATTCGCTCCGCCCAAAACACGTCAATCCACGCAGGAAATAACATCAAAAATGTTATTTAGACATAACTTTTCTCTCATGATCTGTCGTGGAAGATGTATTTGTACTATATAATAAACCGAGTAAAGCATTGTAATCAAGTATATTACTACCATGAAAGGGATGTCTGCTGAATGGCTAGGCGGTCTTGGACTATCTACATTGAGATGGGTGCACGCCTCGCTTTCTTCAGTAGGCATACCGCCAATCCCAGAACGTTAGTGTTACCTTGTGTTACCTTGTCCCGACGTGTGACGAAAATAAGCAGACAACTCGCACAAGACAACGGTTAGAATCAACAAACAAACCAATAAGGCGTTGATGAAATGTATATGTACATCAGCTTCTCTCCTTCATCGGGTTTAGTCTGAAAACAAGTTAATGTTCTATAGATTAGTGGGAGCTGGTTTCTTTTTGGACTTAATATTGAAGTTTAAATATTTTTATTTGACATTCTTGTGAAAATTACATATTTTCACGGCATGAAATATAATGGCTATGCTTCGTTTGATGGTAAATAAAAGAACACAAATGTCAATTTACTGTAAAGGTTGTCTTGTAGTAAGACCTCCACAAATGGCGCCCGTTCCAAAAAGACAATAATACGGCTGAGCGTCCAAGAGTTCAGGAGATGTACTCGAGACAACGGGGAAATGAGTATACTCGCGTGGGGAAATGAGTATACTCGCGTGGGGAAATCATTATACTCGCGTGGGGAAATCAGTATACTCGCAGGTGCTCGCGTGCATTAAAAATAATATCTAAAGTGACCTTAAATAAATGATAAGAGAGAGAGAGGGGGGGGGGGGGAGCCGGGGAGAGTCCGCGCGAAATATGAAGCCCTAAGTTTACTTATTAAATTACAAGATTAGAATCATACGTAATTATATGTAAACCAGATTGTGAACGAAAATAACGTAAATAGATCCATATATATTAATAAACACAAGTTTAAATGCATGGTCGAAGATAGCTATCCGGATATACAAATAACTGCACACACACGGCGCGGTTGGAACTTTTCATCCAAAACAACCGTTTGGATGTCCGCGGTCAATTCACGCTATCCAATGTTGCATTGCCAGATGATTATTATATTAACACCCAATCAAGAAGGAATTGCCTAGCGATCTAACGCAGCCGAGGATCGAACCCGATCCGGATAATTCTCGGAATGAGTCCATTTATGGCTCCATTATCTAACACACACCCATATACGTGCACGTACACACACACAAACACACACACACACACACACACACACACACCACACATACACACACCACACATACACACACCACACACCACACACACAAACACAAATCCCATCACGAAATGGCTTTGGTAGGTTCTAATCCACCTGCAAGGTTCCATTCACGATGACCTCGTCACAAATTATACTTCGTACTAGGTAAACACAAAAGTCTGTTTTTCAACGGGGTATCCAGATATATAGCGCAGATGGATACAATACACATTTAGATACGTTTCTAGAACTTGCACAACTTGTCGTACTTTCCGAACGTAAGTTATAAATATTCTCTAAATATATTTTGTTTTCCTGTAACAAGAGTACAACATTATAAGGAGATTATATTCAGTCAAATGAATAAATAGGTGAATATAGTAATTTATTTATCAACAATATTTAGCCATGTAAACTGTTTTTAAAATTATTAGTTTACAATTTCAATACATTTTAGTCCAGATTGTAACAGAATCATATTGTCATATAGTATCACGAACATGAATATTACAATTTACATATTTAATATTCTATATTCTGAAAGTATTGAATATCGGTTTAAATTTAATCTGTCAGGGCCTGACGCGGGTTTGCACCACTTTTCGCAATAGTTTAATCTCCGGTATTTGTATAAAAACTGTTTTCTCTTCCGTTAACTTTTGGGACTAGTACATATTATAAAAGTAGATACGAAGTGTGGTGTTTGATTGGCGACACCGACTCCTGTGTGACTTATAAGCTGAACAAAGCAGGTCTCTACCAAGACCGGTTACAGTTAGCAGCTAGACAATCTACAGTTAGCAGCTAGACAATCCCGCATGTTGAGATAGCACGTCTGTAAGTGGGCCTTTCGCCGATATAATAAAACAACAATGAAATGCTCATATTATTTGTCGTGGAATCTAGAGGGTTTAAAGGTATTATCGGCCTCAGACCTCGCTGCTTATCAGAAACACGGGATTTGTTGCCGAGGAGAAGACGCGAGAACCGCCATCAGACAGACATGTTGTAGAGGGTCCGTACAGTGAAGCGACAGTCTAGTCGCAGACAGACAGACAGACATGTATTGGAGGGTCGACTATGGACATTCTACATACAGACAGACAGGTAGCGGATGGTTCAATCCAGTCCATCGGAGTGGCAGTCTAGTCGCAGGACAGGCAGACAGGCAGAAAGACAGTCAGACAGACATGTAATGGAGAATCGAGTATCAGTCGCAGATAGACAGACAGACAGACAGACAGACAGACAAACAATACATGTAGCGAAGTATGAAGTAATACGACGAATATTATCTAAACGCATATAGTCAGACAGATAGATAGTCACACAGACAGACAGTGACACAGACAGACAGTGACACAGACAGACAGTGACACAGACAGACAGACCGACAGGCAGGGAAGGATCGAGTAGTCTATAGCCATGAACATATTATATTTGGTATTACTTGTACACACTGGTGCGTGCGTGTGTGTGTGCGTGTGTGTGTGGGTGTGCGTGTGTGTGTGTGTGTGTGTGTGTGTTTGTGTGTGTGTGTGTGTGTGTGTGTGTGTGCTCGTATAATAACTAGCATGTTGCGAGTGGCGTGTCTAAAAATACCGTCATGTTGCTCGTTAAGCTGTAGTTACGGTCGCCAGGGTAGGGTAGGGGCAGTGGTCCGGCTACACGTCACAAGATTCCAGTTCAAATCCAGCCTTGTGTCTTCTCCGAGATGTCAGTCTTTTTATAATACCGTTCATATCTGAAGATATTAGTTTGTTTCTGTCTATCGTTATATAAATAGCTTCATTTTGTGCAACGTTTTATTATGTTTGTTTTTTCAAATTGTCATAGTATATTCTTAATACACAGTTGTTATTTTTTCTATGAGGACATTAAAAAAAATGTACTTATTTGTCATTTTTAATGTGGTATTGCCGCTACCGTTTAATTTTAGCCATAGAATGGTGATTAATTGTTTGGCAATGCAATGTCATTCCAAATAATGTGTGTGATTTTCTGGTCTCGTATACGACAAATATATGCTTGACATAGACCGCCTAATTACAGGTAAACAGGAGAAAACAGACGTTAACTATTTAACTGTTTAATCTTAAAAAGAAATGTAAGGATAGTGTGCAATTGACATCAATTTGCGGTGAACAAAAACGTCACATTTTGTCGAATGCCACTCATCTGGAGGGTATCTTATCACACATACCAATAGCACACAGAAGTAGCGTGCCTTGATGAGTCTGTGGGTATCCCCATAATTCCCCTGAAATACTTCGGAGATTCGGAGCTTACTCGAGTCCTAGACACTGGTTGCGAGAGAGAGAAAAAATAGTCCGCTTTATCCCAAGCCAAAACAAAGCTCTTTCGCGAATTAAAACGTGCATGGTATTTAGAGTCGGCTGTCGTTAGTGACATATAGGCCTTGTTCTCGCCCAAATAGCGCAGTACAAGCAATTCGCCATGAACAGCGGGTCAAGTCTAGATGTCTGGGGAATTTCAGAGGGTAATGTGCCCACCTCGGTGGCTCTTTTAATAAAATAACACCAGTCAGGAGAGATGGCAAATATACGATGTATTTGTATGTCACCCTCTGAGACTATGAATTTAATCTCGTCTCGAATACTTGAGTTCTGCTGCTTCTGCCTCAGACCGTTGTACTTCTTTTTCTTCTCCTAGCTGCTACTGATGTTATTATTACTAATAATAATAATACCACTTACTACTACTACTACTACTACTACTACTACTACTACTACTACTACTACTACTACTAATACTACTACTACTAATAATAATAATAATAATACTAATACTAATACTAATACTACTAAAAATATTTGGGTTTATACATTTCATGATTAGTTCAGTTAGGGCAGGAGGAAACCAGCAACATCCGTAGCGCGGAATGTTGCAGTAAACCTGCGAGCATCAGCTGGTACTGACAGACCAAGGATGATAACTGCATGAGTACTACTACTACTACTACTACTACTACTACTACTACTACTACTACTGTTGCTGTTGCTGTTAATGTTGATGTTGATGGTACTGCTACTTGAGCTAGAAGCGTTAACTGATGGACTTGAATACATTTACCCCATATAGCTAGTTTGTACATGCTCTTGTCCAAATCGTATGGGCACGGAACCACTGACATTCTATGAAGAACCACTGCTGTACATAGCAAGTGCCCAGCCTCTCACACGGGCTACATCACTACGCCCAGACAGCGGCGACTCGGCGATACAGAAACGCCTGGCGCCGAATCATTGATGCCGATGACGGCCGATGAGATCAGAAATCGATCTCCGATTATCGCCCCCTCTGATCCTCCCACCCCTACCCCACCCCCTGACTCACAGGCGAGATCTCATTGCTGGAGTGCCTATCAGTCTCTCCCTGTACACAATGCTGCTCTGGTGAGTGACTCGGCCGTGACTCGGCCGTGTGTACGACTGGAGTTAGCGAGGCGTGCTCCAGCCTGACACACAGGCTTGTACTCTATAAGTTTCTCTTTCTGTTACTCTCTCTCTTTTTTTTTCCTCCGGTCCCTTTATCATACGACTGTCCGCCCTTCTCGTCAGACCACAGATATCCCCCCCCCCCCCACCTCCCCGAGAGGAGGGCCCAACATTCGGACAGTCTGTGGGGAACACAGTCGAGTCCACGAGGGGCGATGACTAACACAACTGGCCGAATTTTCAATAACCGTAAATCGATTATTGATTAACCTACGCATTAAAGGTATCCTGTAAAAGAGTCGGCAATGGCTGCGCATATAATACGGAGATAGACCGTAAATTTATGTGATTATAGCAGCTTATGTACCTGGAGGGAGGTGCGCCAGCTCTTTTAAGAAAGAAAATTGCAATTTCCTACTTATAAAATAAGTCTACTTCAAGGTGTTTTTATTTTATCCAACAACAACATCTGCTCCTACCCACGCCTCGCATAACTGTATTGTTAGATTTTATGTGAATTTTCACTGTTTCATAATAGACCTTTACAAGCGTTAAAATAAAATGTTAATACATAGTAATTTCTATTTCCGATTTCCTCACAATAGGCCTGTGAATAAAGTCTTCACTGTGTTGTTTTCTTGCTTTTGTTTTCTTCCGTTTTCACAACGATTGAATTTCATTTTAGTTTTCATTTATTAATAAGTTTGAAAGACGATACGCGTGTATTTCAGTCTGTCGACATTCAAGTCAATCTTTATTTTCCACCACCGTCGGTGGCACAAGAGAATATACATAATAATATTATTTAACGTTTCAAATAACATGGTCACGTGTAACTACATAAATATGCATACATACATAAATAAATAAGGTTGATGTACATTATACAAGCATCCGTATATGCGAACTATTAACTGTTCAAGTAGAAGTGTATATTTTACTTTTGTCTATTTAAGGCATCAAATATTATTCCAAAGGATTTTGTTATTGGCTTTAGTTCGTTAAATGTGAGTATGTTTGGAAATTTTCGAAATTTCCCATATACCCAAACACAGCTTTATCTTGATTAACAAATCGCTTGATTTCTTTGGACATCGAATTAACGCATGACTCGCTGACATTGTTTGCCGGTGAAACGCAGGAGAACAAATGTGATCAAACTAATCCCAGGAAACGATTCAAAGCCAAGGGAAAGTATTAAGTTAAACAATGACAAATACAACCACTCGTTGTTGTACCCATAAACACAGTACTTGCTATGACACGTGTGTTTATTGAAACTATACATGCGTAATACCCGTCAACGTCTTTTTCAGATGTATACATGAATATATGCGCGTTCTAATTATGTGTCGATATTAAATTTAATTTCCATGAATATGTTTTCCAAATTATATATATATATTAAATATATAAAGGTTAATAGTAATAACAATAATAATAATAATAATATTATTATTGTTAGTAGTAGTAGTAGTAGTAGTGCACACATTACACCTTCTCAACTCCCTGGGGAGTATGCTACATTAGCTGCCATTTCAGGCAATAGAAGGTAGTAGTACTGTACACGTTGCCGCATGCCCGACGGTACAACATATATACCCAGCGATTCCCTTTTTAAACACACCTATTAAAGAAGCTCGGTCCGGTTGTAGACTATAGCCACTGTTTTCTCCTTATGTTCAGCTCTTTACAAAGTCAGGTAAGTATGTTCCGATTGCGGGTGGTCTTAACGCAAGGAAGACCTCAGTTTCATCCAAGTAGTCTCGGCGTGGTTAGCGCAACAAAGCGTCATCTTATTTTAGTATTTTTTTATGCGTACGATGGGGAGACTTACTCGGAATAAACACCAGTTATACGGAAAAAAATGAATAAGATCGTCTACAAACGTTTCGGAGAAATCGTTAGGAAAGGAAATATATTAGTGGCATTAGTATTAAACTAATGGCATATCATTATACAAGATGTATGAAATTGAGACGATATTGTAATAAATGACAAAGGTAATTCGCTTGATGTCGATGTCTGTGTTGTATTTATTTTCAATATGGTCATCTAGCATTGTGTAAACACGCTTCACCACATAGATGGTATCATTTGACATTCTGATTAAAACCCAACGCAAACGCACGCAGTAACGTCGCCAGTGTTTATTAAATCTAGAGCTGATCGTGCTTTCAAATTTTACGTAATGTCAAATATACATATGACAACTGATGATTACTTCCTGTGTAGATATACCAGTAACCTTATATAGAAGTGCTCGTGCTCATTATTAACAGTTATCAACATCCGAAATATAGTACTACAAGCCCTTATATGGATACCGTCGCCTTCATCCATCATGGAGAAATAAATCGTTGTGCTCCTAGCTGGACCGCTGTACAGTGGAAGCAATTATTAAATATCTGACATTTCAAGTTTCATAAAAGGAAATTGGTATTGATACAATTCTGATGTATACCGGCGGGTTAGGATCGTGTTGTTGGTGCCGTTCCTTATACGTAGTGAAAATAACAGTTGATTGACGCCTGTCACTCTTAGGGATATGTCGAATAGCATTTCCCGGGTACTAAATTAAATTTATTATCAGACAATAATTATTTAAAATAACATGCCATTTAATAAAACGTAAATATTGAAAATCAAATATAAATTGATTTATGGTACTTTTCCCCCCTTATATTTATTTTATATTTTTTTTAGTCATTCTGGACTTTTGTTTATCTTTTCTTCATCAATCCGTGCGGCTCAGTGTGATTACTCTGTAAGTGCTGGTGTTAGGACCGCGGGATGATCCTCGATAGGTGTATCAAGGATAGGACCAGATACTCTGGCACTGCCTATGGTCGTCTCGACGTGATCGTTCTAGTTCGTTACACCCTACTTCCTGTCCGTGGCATTGAACCGGGAACATAGTTAAAACAAACAGGAGTTGGAGAACGAGGGAGGGGGGCTTGTTGGGGGGGGGGGGTGATTTGCCACGAACGCGCCCCCGTAGCACTCACAGGACCAGGCCCTGATTAACGGGGGGGGGGGGGGGGGGGGGG